>CAJQZJ010005020.1:6958671-6984005 GCA_907164525.1 Lophiomys imhausi
AAGGAAGGAAGGAAGGAAGGAAGGAAGGAAGGAAGGAAGGAAGGAAGGAAGGAAGGAAGGTGCACGCCTTTAATCCCAGCACTTGGGAGGCAGAGGCAGGTGGATCTCTGTGAGTTCAAGGCCAGCCTGGTCTACAAAGTGAGTTCCAGGACTGCTAGAGTGGTTATAGAGAGAAACCCTGTCTTGAAGAAAACAAAAAATAAAAATAAAAATAAAAAACAAAAAAAAAATTGTTTAATGCATTGGTGTTTTATTTGCAATGTCTGTGTGAGGGTGCTGGGTTCCCAGGACTAGAGCTACAGACAGTTTTGAGCTGCCATGTGGATCCTGGGAATTGAACCCAGGTCCTCTGGAAGAGCAAAAAGCACTCTTAAATGCTGAGCCATCTCTTCTGCCCCCAACCATTTTCTTAAATTAGGTGTGGTGCATACACCCCAGCACCCAGGAATCTGAGGCAGGAGAATTATGGAGACACCAGAATAAGTAATGCTTATGAAAGTGCAGTAAACACCCACCCCACAGAAATACTAGGAAATTATACTGGCTGTTGTTTGTATCCATTACTGTGGCCTACAACAGGCACATAAAGTCAACCGCAAACCTAGACTTACCACAACACAATACTGAGTAATTCTTATCAATTACACTAAATTGGGTAATTCTAACAAAAGAGACAGGCGATCTCAGTTCTCTTCCTTCAACCTGTCTTATTTTTGAGTTATCAAATCAGTAGTCAAAGAAACACTCAACCTTTGTACATATTTAAATAAAAGAATTCTAATGACCCTTTCTTATTTGTTGAGACAGGCCCTCCCTACATAGCCCTGATTCACCTGGTTCTTGGTATGTAACCAAGGCTGGCCTCAACCCTCCTGTCTCAGTCTCCATGCCATGACTGTAGACATGAAGCACCATGCTTGGCTCATTTTTAAAATATATATTATTTACTTATTTATGTTTATGGTTCTATCCGCATGCATGTCTGTTCACTACATGTGTGCCTGGTGCCCGTGAATGCTACAAGAAGGCATCTGATGGATCCCCTGGGACTAGTTACAGATGGCTGGCTGTGAACTCCTATGTGGGTGTGCTGGGGGTTGAACCCAGTGTAAATCCTCAGAAGTATAGTCGTGCTTGTAACTGTTGAGCCATCTATCTCTCCAGCCCAAATATTGTAAAAATGATTATTATCATTACCATTAATATTATGTGAGACAGGGCCTCACTATGTAGCCATGGCTGGCCTGGAACTCTGTATGTAAACAGGTTGGCCTCAAATTCAGAGATCTGCCTGCCTCTGTCTCCAGAGTACTGGGGTTAGAGGTAAGCACTCTACTAAATGAACTCTATCCCCAGGCCTTTCTGGACTTTTTTGAAGACGGGGTCTTACTATGGAGCCCTGGGTGGCCTGAAGCTTGCTATGTACACCAGGGTAGCCTGGAACACACAGAGATTCACCTTCCTCTGCCTCCACTGAGTATTTGGATTAAAAGCATTCACTATGCTAGGCCCCACTGGACTTTTAATTGGGAGTATTACCCTAATGCAAGCTTTTCCACTAACACTGATTTTCCATGCCTTGTTTCATGGTACTTCATATTAGACATTTAACCTAAGAAGTCTTGTAGAACTAAAAAACTGAATATTCAAACAAAATACATTTTTAAGATCTAACCTTCAAGTGTCCTTTGCCTGTAAGGGATTCAGAATAACCAGCATCTGTGGCCAGCAAACCTACAAACTGCATGCTAGGCCGCTGCTGTATAAAGGCTTCGACTGCTTTATCTGTCACATGCTTTCTCCCTGAAACATCCAGGGAGACAAGATTGGGCAAGATGTCCTTTTGTTCTAATAATCGAAGGGCTATGTCTGATGTAAACTGTTTATCATCTGAGATGTCAAGATGATTCAGGTGTTTAAGTTCCCGAACAACATCCAGGATCTGGGTAGTAGTCATTTTTAAACATTTCAAATGATGCATGGTGAGAGACTTGAGTCGGTCTTTGCAGGCCAGCAGGGCAGTGATATCTGTGATTGAGGTGTTAGAAATATCCAGGCTCTCCAGTCTAGGCAACGAAGCAACTTCAGCCAGGTCTTCATTGTAAAAGAGTACATTAGTGATGCTCAGAGCTCGAAGACCAGAAAGTCGGCTGAAACACCGCTCATAAGGGTCCTCAAGGGACAGAGTCAATGAGTTTAGCACTAAGCACTGAAGATTCTGCTGGATCCACTTGTTGCTGCCAAGGCCACTTATGATGTCTGTGATAGTGATGTCAGCATTCACACCCGTGGCATCAAGTTCTACTAGCTTATGGTGGCAGAAGGCTTTCCGGAAAGCAACAGCAGATATCTTTGCTTTGCGAATGCAAGCTCGCTTTAGGCGCATCTGGTTACCTCTGAAAATTCCCACAGTTCCATCATTCAGCAGACCTGGGAAAAAATAAGCAGTATTTTAACTTCAAAAAATAGCAAAATTTTCCATCACACTTTAAATTTCTAACATACTTCCATGCAGCCATATTTCACTTGATACAATTTGTTGAGATGAAGATATTATTACCTAGACTGAGACCCAAAGGGGAATTTTCCAAGATTATGGAGCTAGTAACAGCAGAATTAGAATGAGACAGACATTACAGAGAGTCACCAACACCTGGTTCTCTTCACCCTATTAGATACAGGAAGGCAGTTAAACTTCCCAGCACTTCCTTACAATTAGATAGAATAGCAAAGGGGTTGTAGGCTTAAGCACCTGAGCCAATCCCCATGCTCTTTTCTTCTGTGACAAAGAAGGCTTCATGTTCTAGAGATGTGGTATTGAGTCTCCATCAATCTGGATACCAAAGTAATCATGGAAGAGAATCTTCAAGAGACCTTGCAGAATTTATATATGAGTGAGGTTTAAATTTACACTAATATACTGATAATAATGTTTCTAATATCTTTTAAGTTCACAACACATTATTACATAAACATACTTACACTTAATATAGTTAGTATATATATGGGTAGAATTTATTAAACCGCTAGTCAGATTTGGGTGTGATGGCACACACCTTTAATCCCAGCACTCAGGAGGCAGAGAGAGGGAGAACTGTGAATTTAAGGACAGCCTGGTCTACATTGCCAGCTCCAAGACAGACAGCACTAGACAGACACCCTATCACAAAACAACAACAACAAAATACCCCAATAACAAACAAAAAACCCACTAGCCAGATCTGAAACTGTGGGGGGGGGTTGTTTTGTTTTTTGAGACAGGGTTTTTATGTGTAGCAGCCCTGGCTGTCCTGGACTCACTTTGTAGACCAGACTGGCCTCGAACTCACAGAGATCCGCCTGCCTCTGCCTCCCAAATGCTGGGATTAAAGGCGTATGCCACCACCGCCCAGCCCAGATCTGAAACTTTTAAATTTGGGTTTAGTCTTTATTTTATAGATAGGGTTTCCTGTGTGCCCCAGCTGTCCTGGAACTTGTTTTGTATATCAGGCTGGCATCAAACCTTGTCTGGCTTTAGTTTTTACATTTCTAAAAATTGTATTTATTTATTCATGTGTGCTCATGTGTGCACATGGCATGGCATGAGTGTGGAGGTCAGAGGACAACTTTGTAGAGTTACTTCCTTCTTCACCCCATGGATCCCTAGAACAGAGCTCAGGCCTTAAGGCTTGGCAGCAACCTTATTCATCCAGCGAGTGAGAGTACCAGCCTCTGGTGTTTTCTATTTGTTCTTAAGACATTGGCCTTGTGCTTGCAGCCAGTGCTTGAAATCTTATGGAAATGGTTTAGCATCTGAGCATAAGCAGTACACACCTTAATCCCAGCACTGGAGAGACTGAGGCAAAAAGATCACTGTGAGTTCACTACATAGTTAAACCCTGTATAATAAGTAGCGTTTTTTTCCTTTAGAAAGAGGGAAAAAACAAGCAAGCAAACAAACAAAAACCACCAAGCAGTTATAAATCCTCCGTGTAGGACAAACGCAAATAAAATAAGCAAAATAAAAGTCTCTTAGAAATGCCCTATTAGACAATAGTGCTACAAGTCTATGACACTTTGGAGCCATATCTCAAAAATATTACACATCCAATAATACTTACTAAGAAAGAAACAACAGTCATACCTATAAGAACGGTGTATGGCTATAAACATTTGGGTCAAGATAAATGAATACTATGAAGTTAAAAGAAGAATTTTTGTGGTCATCTCAGCTAGTCCATACTAAGGATGCCATTCAAGCTGCCAGACAGCCAGTATCAAATCAGAACTAAGGCATTTTTGCTGAGCTGTAGCTGAGTGGTGGAGCACTTACCCAGTATGTCCAAAGCTTAATTACTGCTAGACATGCAACAGTCCTCATGAAACTTGTCACAGTGAACAAAAATTGAGTGAAGCAAGCACAAGGAACAGCTTAGCAAGCAACTCTGGACACCTAGAGGTGCAATAATTAACAGCGCATCTTGCAACTTGTCGGCAACCTGAGAACCCTATACATATCTGCTCTGAGATACACGTATGTCTGCTTTAACAATGAAAATAAGCAGGGCGTGGTGGCGCGCACCTTGAATCCCAGCATGCGGGAGGCAGAGGCAGGTGGATCTCTCTGAGTTTGAAGCCAGCCTGGTCTACAAAGTGAGTCCAGGACAGCCAGGGCTGTTACACAGAGAAACCCTGTCTTGAAATACCAAAACAACAAAACAAAACAAAATCTAACCCCCTCCCCCCAAAAAAACAACAATGAAACAAGTTATTCTTTGTAGCAATGCCCTGATAACACCCTGTTTCTAGTCAACCATATTGTGAGATATATCCAGTATCTGGGCCAATCCAGTCTGGACTGGTTGTAGGAACATGAGTATCAGGGCAAACTGTGTCCTCTCAGAGTTATTTTTTGTTTTTTTTTGTTGTTGTTGTTGTTTTGGTTTTTTTTTGAGACAGAGTTTCTCTGTGTAACTGCTCTGGATGTCTGGGAACTCTCTCTGTAGACCAGGCTGACTTCAAGCTCAGAGACCCACGTGTCTCTGCCTCCCAGGTGCTGGGATTAGAGTTTAAGGCATCCTTAGAGTTCTTTTAGGGAACCCCCCCCCCACTTACTATTATTGCACAATTTTAGCAGAACCTTTGTATCTGGCAGGAATTGGAGTGATAGCACCTAAACTTTGAAGTAGCCTTTTTTTTTTTTTTTTCTTGGTTTTTCGAGACAGGGTTTCTCTGAATATCTCTGGCTGTCCTGGACTCGCTTTGTAGACCAGGCTGGCCTCGAACTCACAAAGATCCGCCTGCCTCTGCCTCCCAAGTGCTGGGATTAAAGGCGTGCGCCACCACCGCCCGGCAGTAGCCTTTTTTTTTAAGATTTATTTATTTTTATGTATACGGGTTTTCTGTCTGCATGTACACCTGCAGCCAGAAAAGGACATCTGATCACATTATAGATGGTTGTGAGCCACCATGTGGTTGATGGGAATTGAACTCACGACCTTTGGAAGAGCAGTGATCGCTCTTAGCCCCTGAGCCATCTCTCCAGTCCCTGAAGGAGCCTTTTGCCAGTGATTGTTAGCTGAGATTTTATGGGGCTATTCCTTTGCAGGTTTCTCAGGGCCTTTGCATATCTTAGTCTGAGATGGCCTTGTAAACCACGAAGTCTCCCCTGGCTGAGAACTGTTTAGGTGATGAAGTCTTTCAAAAATTCTGGTATGTGGAAACTGATTTGCTAAAAGTGCCTCTGTGTAACAATAAAAAGAATTTCTAGGAAGCTGCTGGGGTTCAGTCCTTCAGTGGCTTATCCCCCTGCTGTTAAGATGTCTGAATTCATCCTGTAGTGGCTCTCTTTATTCAATCATCCCGTGTAACCCACTAACACTGACATACTATCTTATGTTTAGGCATAATTGGTCCCACATGACTAAAAACAGCTGCTTCATGGTAAAGGACATGTGTAGTAGAGAAAAAGTTGTACAACCCACACCAGTCAATCAAAACAGAGAACCGCCCTCACTAACGTCACCTAGAACCAGCTCCACCTTCTACCATAAAGTAAAGCCCCAAACAATAACCAGACATTTCAGTGCTCTCTACTCAGGTGGTCCCATGCCTCTCTTGGAAGTGTACCCAAATCCTGAACTTTTGTTTTGCTCTAATGAATCTGCTTTACTTTTTGTGTATGCATCTTTTTCAACTTATGTGAACAACATGCCACAAACTGGCAAAAAAAATTATGCTAGGGTTAGAGAGATGCCTCAGTGAGTTAAGAGCACTTGCAGAAGACCTAGGTGCAATTCCCAGCACCCACACGGTGGCTTACAACCATCTGTAACTCCAGTTCCAGGGAAGCCAACATCCTCTTCTGGCCTCTGCAGGCACCAAACATGTATGTGATGAGCATCAACAAAAAAGCTGGTACACACTTTTAATGCCAGCACTCTGGAGGCAGAGGCAGGTGGATCTCTGTGAGTTCAAAGCCAGCCTGGTCTACAGAGTGAGTTCCAGGATAGCCAGGCTACACAGTGAAACTCTGTCTCGAAAAACCAAAAAGAAAACAAAACAACAAAAAACAGCAACAGAAAAGAAACTAACACAATACCTAATTGAAACTTTTTTTGAGATAAGTTTTCATGTAGTCTACACTGAAATCAAATTCACTCTACAGCTAAGGATGAACTTGAACTCCTGATTGTGCTGGTATTACAGACGGATGCCAATACACCGAGGCTTTTGTTTGTTTTTTGGAGTGTGTATGCATGCTTCACTGTACATGAGGTCAGAACTTATTGATAGTTATCCTAGTTCCTGTGTCAGGATGTGACAGGCAAGTCAGTAAAAACAAAGGAATATAGAGGTTTTCTTTTCTAGTTACACCCAAATAACTCAATTACAGCTCCATTTTCCCAATTCTTCTTTGGGATGCATAATCTGCATTCATACCTAACGATATTTTTCTTTTTCTCCTTTTTTTACATTTAATATGAATGGGGTGGGAGGGTACACAAAGAGGTCAGAGAGAATTTTCAAGTGTCCTTTTCTACTGTTCTGTCTTCTTCCTTTGAGACAGGATCTCTTACTGAACCTGGAGGTTTTTTGTTTTGTTTTGTTTTTAAGTCAGGGTGGAAACACTGATCTTGTCTTCATCCCTTCACTGACACACTTAGCTTCTCAAATGATATCGGGGATCCTAAATAAGTACTTTGCCCACTAAGCCATCTTTCCAGCACCCCAACAGTATTCTTCATACATATCACAGTAAAACTATAAACCCTATAAATGTAGGTCTAAGAAGACTGTATGGCACAATGGGGAAGGTATATGTTTATACGACAGATATGCAAGTAACTGGAAATCTACCAATTCAGCACTGTAATGTTCATCAAGTTACCTCTCTGAAACTCAATTCTGACATTTAAATATAAATAGAAATAATTATTGTAATTCCTACTGTCTTACTGTTCTATTGTTGTTAAGAGACCCCATGACCAAGATAACTTACAAAATATAGCATTTAACTAGGGGCTTGCTTAGTGTCAGAGGTTTAGTAAATGACCATCATTATGGGAACATGGCATCAGGCAGGCAGGCAGGCATGGCACTGGAGCAGTAGCTGAGAGCTTACATCAATGTGATCCACAAGCAGCAGAGAGAGCTAGAGCTAACTGAGATAGATGGCCTAAGTTTTTGAGACCTCAAAGCCCAACCCCAGTGACACACCTCCTCCAACAAGGCCACACCTACTAATCTTTCCCTAATTGGGAACCAAGTACTCAAACTATGAGACCATAGGAGCCATTCTCCTTCAAACCACCACACCTAATTACTCATCCTATCTCCTTTTGCTAGAATCAGGTTTTTCTGACTTTTTCTATTACTTATGAGAAAATAATTAAATGAACCACAGCAGTATTTTAAATCCAATGCCAACTACCAGCACACAATGTGTCCCTCCCATCTTCCATTACTCACCATGAAATGCCATGGTCTGAAGAAGCCGATCAGCCACCTCCTGTGGGAATACTCCAGGCTCCTGCAGACACAGGGTTCCATCTTGTCTTGCTGAACAGAACTTCTCAAGGTTAGTGGTCAGAAAACTCAAGCAGATGTCCAGTAAGGAATAGGGAGATGCTTCCTCCTTGGAACGCAGGAAGGAACATAAAGGGAATATACACAAACAAAAAGAACAAATTAGTTTCCAGAAGAGCAGAGACTGAAATACTTGTTTACTCACTCAGTAGCTATTGACTGCCTTTGAGAAGATGGTGAAGACTGTGATCTCAGAGCTCCACCTACTTCTGCCTCTGGAGCGCTAAGAGTAAAGGTGAGCACCACCATGCACGGCCACAAAGACTTATGCAAGTTTGTATGGGAGCACATGCCAAAATGCACACACAGAGGTCAGGACACCTCTGTCTTAGTCACTGTCCTGCTGGTGTGAAGAGACACGTGATCAAGGCAACTCTTATAAAAGAAGGCATTTAACTGGGAGCCTTGCTTAGCTTCAGGGTTAGTCCATTTTCAATAGTGAGGGACATGGCAGCAGAAAGGACAACATTATGAGAGAAATTATTGATTTATTATTTCTATTTTATTGTATTTTAGAGATTGGGTGCCACTATATTGCTTACGAGTGTAATAGGGGCCAGTAAGATGGCTCAGCACCACGCCTGGTAACCCCTGGAAACCATGTGATAGAAGAGAGCCAGCTCCTGCCACGTTGCTCTCTGACCTCCACATTTCCACTGTGGCACTCTTCATTCCAACTAAATAAATAAATGAAAGATAATAATTTTTTAATTTTTTATTTTTGAAGATTTCATTTTTATATTTGCCTTTATGTGTGTTTTGTCTGCATGTATGTACATGTCTGACATGTATGCCTCATGTCCACAGAGGTCAGAAGGTGGTACTGGATCCCCGAGAACCGGAGTTACAGGTTGTGAACCACCATATGGGTAATGGAAACTGAACCTGGTTCTTCTTCAGGAGTAGCCAGTGCTTAACTGCTGAGCCATTACTCTAGCCCTAAGATTTCATTTCTCAAGTATGTATTTATTGTGTGTGTGTGTGTGTCCTGCAGAGACCAGAAAAGAGCATCAGATCCCCTGGAGCTGGAGTTATAGGGGGTTGTGAGCTGTCTGACATGGGGGCTAGAAACTAAACTGTTGTTCTCTGCAAGAGCAGTAAGTGCCCTTAACCTTTCTAACATGCACACACATGTGCTTGCCTCATTTTTTCATTTTAAAGATTTTATTTTTATTGACATGTGTGTATATACATGTCATGTGTTCATGGATGCCTGAGGCCAGAAGACTGTTGGAACTGAAATTACAGGCAACTGTCCGCTAGCTAGCTGACGGGAATGCTGGGAGTGGAACACAGGTCCTCTACAAGAGCAGCAAACACTCTTATCCCCTCTGAGCCGGCTCTCCAGCCCAGACTTCATTTAATAAAAAAACAAAACAAAACCCCCAAAAAACTATCCTGGAACTCTCTATGCAGCCCAAGTTGGTCTCAAACTTTCAATCTCCCTGCTTCAGTTTCTGAGTCCCAAAGGTGCGTATCATTACACCTGGCTGTGAAATGCAATGAAATTTTTTTATTAACATCTTTTTGAAGGACTGGGTAATATCTTAAGACTTGGATTTCCAGTTGCCTGAATTAAAATGCCATTTACAAAACTATGTAAATTTATTAGGCAATAAATTTATTAGGACTTAGTCTTCCTGTACTTCAGATCATGATCTAAAACATGCAGATAATAACAGTATCCATCTCATGGGACTGCAGTCAGAATAACTACACTCTAAGTACAGAACTCTTGAAGTAGTGCCCAGCACGCTAACTGCTGAGTCAATGTTAATGCTTAATATAGAATGTAAGTTCCACCAGGAAAACAATGTTTTGTTCACTGATACAGTCATAAGCCTAAAATAACACCTACTACATCACAGACACAATTTTGTATTAAACAGGTGAGCTGTCAAGCACAAACTTATGGTGAGGTGTACTTTACTCCTCAAAAAAGGGACAACATACCCAGACAGAATATTAAGTCACAAGGTTAGAGGTGAAATTAAAGAATAGAACTGAAATTAAAGACGGACAAGTATCACTTAAGCTCACGCATACCCATTTTGACTTCCAACCACCATACTTCACAAGAAAACACCTCTTGGTTTATGATTTTTGTTTCTTTTGCAGTACCAGGGATTGAACAAGTATGGTGTCACTGAGCTACAGGCTCCCACCTGCATTATTATTTTCTACCACTGACTCCACTAAGTCAGACTTCTAGAAATAAGTATCTGAGACCAGGTATAATCAAATTCCTCCACTCTACCCCTTTCTGACAACATCTTACAAATGGAAAAGGTCTGCCGGGCATGGTGGTGCATGCCTTTAATCCCAGCACTTTGGAGGCAGAGGCAAGCGGATCTCTGTGAATTCAAGGCCAGCCTGTTCTACAAAGTGAGTCTAGGGCAGTCAAGGATACACAGAGAAACTCTGTCTCGAAAAACCTAAAAAAAAAAAAAAGAGAGAAAAAGGTCAATAAAATAATCTCAAGGAAAGGACACAGGTAATATTATCCTCAAGAATACATATATTAGGAGCTGGAGAGATGGCTCAGCAGTTCAGAGCACTGGCTGCTTTTCCAAAGGACCAGGGTTCAGTTCTCAGCATCCACATGGCAGCTCACAAGTGTCTAACTCCAGTTCCAGGGAATCTGACACCATCACACAGACATACATGCAGGGAAAACACCAGTGCACATTAAAAAAAAGGAATACAGGTATTATGAACTACTGGACACACGGTTTTTGTTTATGTTTTTGTGCTGGGGCTCACACCCAAGATCTTTTGCTTGCTTGCTTGCTTGCTTGCTTGCTTGTTTGTCTGATGTAGATTTCACTATGTACCCCAGGCTGGACTTGAACCTCTACCTCTCTGAGTGCTGGGATTAAAGATGTGTGCCACCAGCCGGGCGGTGGTGGCGCACGCCTTTAATCCCAGCACTTGGGAGGCAGAGGCAGGCAGATCTTTGTGAGTTCGAGGCCAGCCTGGTCTACAAAGTGAGTCCAGGACAGCCAACAATACACAGAGAAACTCTGTCTCGAAAAACCAAAAAAAAAAAAAAAAAAAAAAAAGATGTGTGCCACCATACCTAGCCCAAATCCAGGGTCTTGTCTTGTCCATGCTCCTTAAGTGCTCTACTGCTAAATTATATCCCCAGCAGCTTTGCTTTAAAAGAAATCCTGATTATTCTTCAGAAACTCCTAGATGTAAAATTTTAAAAGAGGCAAGGCAAATTTTCTACATGTATCATTTAAAACCTAGCCAATATGGCAAACAGTTATGTGCCAAAGGGCAAGGAGGTACAGTCTATCTTAAAAAGACCAAGGTCTCACCAGGCGTGGTGGCGCATGCCTTTAATCCCAGCACTTGGGAGGCAGAGGCAGGTGAGTTCGAGGCCAGCCTGGTCTACAAAGCAAGTCCAGGACAGCCAGACCTGTTATACAGAGAAACCCTGTCTCGAAAAACCAAAAAAAAAAGACCAAGGTCTCAAAAGGTAAATAAATCCCCTCCTCACTTCCTTCTTAGGTCATGAAATAAAGCTATTCTAAGAAACAAACATTTAGGTCAGTAATCACTGAGCATTTATGGATCCACATGGATGGATTGGTAGCACAGAGATGTCTCAGCATTACTCCCTCTTAGCCACAAGCCTGAGCTCTGAAACACAATCTAGCTCACAGATACGGGCTTAGTAACTAACATAAGAGCAGTTCTGGGCTTAGAGTCTCCTGGCTTTGTTCCTTACTAGCTCTGTGGTCTAAGGAGAAACAATCTCAGTTTCCTTATCTGAAAAAGTAAAGCTAGAGCGCTCTCTTGACTATCTTGTAAGGAACAGATGGGATGTGTGTGAAAATCAGTTCTAAAGTACTAAACTAAGCTAAGCCTGATGCACACATCTGCGATTGCAACTCTGGGGAGGTGAGACAGAAGGACTGCAAAGTCAAGGCCACCCTGAACTCAGGTCCTTTGGAAGAGCAGCCAGTGCTCTTAACTGCTGAGCCATCTCTCCAGCACCTAGTTCTGCACCTTAAAGCCTATTTAATATTCTATTCTCTCCTTTCTTACTTACCTCCATACCTGGGCAACATAGCAGGTTAAAAGCCAGCTAAAGCTACATAGTGAGACTGAGTCTCAAAGAAAACAAAGATGGTTGTCTATGTAGCACCATGGCAGAGCACATTCCTAGCACACAGAGGCACCAGATTCAATTCCTAGCACTGCAATAAACTAAAATGCTACATTTGAACTGAGAATAGAGCTCAGTGGTAAAGCATCTGTCTAGGACTCACAAGACACTGGGTTTAGTCCTCAGCACTGCGAAAGTTCAACCAATCAAGACCCCACCACTGATTCCACCAAGCCAGACTTCTAGAAGTAAGTATCTGAGACTAGACAGAGTCAAATCCCTCCACTCTACCCCACCCTTTCTGACATCTTACTAATGAAGAAATTTATTAAACTTATTAATTTAATTAATTAATAATCAAATTATTAGCAAATAGGAGCACCAGTGAAATAAGGGTTCTTGGTATGAAAAGTTGGTTAATATATTCTCAACACTAAAAAGTTAAATTTATACAAAATTTAAACTCTTTTATAGTACTTACCTTTAATCTAAAATCTTACTACCCTTTAAGAAACAAGAGAGCCAGGCACAGTAGTACACACCCGGAATCTCAGCATTTGGGAGGTAAAGACAGAATGATCAGGAATTTAAGGCCAGCATGGGCTACATGAGACCCTAACTCATAAAATCAATAATAAAAATAATTCTTAAGTGGAGGCACAGAGACATGATCCTCCATAAATTAAGATGATGGCAATGACTGACACTGCAAAACTAATAATGTCAAACTTGTGTGAAGTGTCCTTAGAAAAGGAGACAACAAGCTGGGCACAGTGGCATTGCATTCATTTGCAGTCCTAGCTCCTGGGCAGGCTGTCACATGAGTGCAGCATTGCAGCCTGGACAACATAAAAAGACCATATCTTTAAAGAAGGGAAGCAGGCTGGAGAAATGACGATTCAGTAGTTAAGAGCACTGTGAGCTCATCACACTGTCTCCCCAACTCCAGGGGATCCAGAAGAAACATCTTCCAGGCCCACAGGCACTTGCAGGCATGTGTGCATGTACATACATACATATACTATAAATAAAAATAAATCTTTAAAAACACTACAGAGCACTCGGGAGGCAGAGGCAGGAGGATCTCTGAGGGTTGGAGGCCAGCCTGGTCTACAAAGTGAGTCCAGGACAGTCAAGGATACATAAACCCCGTCTCTAAAAACCTTAAAAAACAAAACAAAACAAAAAACCCACTAAAGAGAGGAGGTATGGAGGTAAGGAAGAAAGGAAAGAATAGAATATTAAATAGGCTTTAAGGTGCAGGTGCTGGAGAGATGGCTCAGCAGTTAAGAGCATTGGCTGCTCTTCCAAAGGACCTGAGTTCAAATCCCAGCATCCACATGGCAGTTCACAGCTGTCTAATTGCAGGGCGTGGTGCCACACGCCTTTAATCCCAGCACTTAGGAGGTAGAGGCAGGCGGATCTCTGTGAGTTCGAGGCCAGCCTGGTCTACAAATCAAGTCTAGAACAGCCAGAGCTGTTACACAGAGAAACCCTGTCTCAAAAAACCAAAAACCAAAAAAACAAAAAATAAAAGATGCAGAACTAAAAAAAAGCATTTGGCCAGGAGTTCAAGGTCATAGTAAGCTGAGGCCAACTCTGGCCGCAGAAGATTCTGTCCGTCTATTCCACACCCCAAGATATTTTCCAAAAGTGGAACTAAAGACAAGAAAAAAGAAAACAAAATACTTTTATATAAAACTAAGTGGGAAGCCTGGCAGTGGTGGCGCACGCCTTTAATCCCAGCACTTGAGAGGCAGAGGCAGGCGGATCTTTGCGAGTTCGAGGCCAGCCTGGTCTACAAATTGAGTCCAGGACAGCCAGGGCTACACAGAGAAACCCTGTCTCGAAAAACCAAAAAAAAAAATAAATAAATAAAAAATAAAAAAAAATAAAAAATAAATAAAACTAAGTGGGGAAAAAAAATCTGTTTTCTAGAAGGCTGGCTACCTCCCACAAGTTATAGATAAATGACTTCCAAATATTTACATGAAGGGACCTGGCTTCATAATTCTTCCTAAACTCATTTGGCTTCTCTTCAACTCTTCCTGTTAGACAGAGTGTTTGTGCTAGGTCAAAGTACCAACAAGTCAGCAAAGGGAAAGTATCTGATCTATATTTCTTATCATCAAACAGTTCAACTTTTTTTCTGTCTTTCACAACTCACATGGCAGTGAACATCACTGTATGCATCCTCTACGAATCACAAAAATTTGTTCACTCAACATTTTTTCTACTATCTCGAGTACTAAGTGCTTATCACACAAAAAAAGACATTGAAAAAAGACATTACTGTCCCC
This sequence comes from Lophiomys imhausi, assembly GCA_907164525.1. Taxonomy (NCBI): domain Eukaryota; kingdom Metazoa; phylum Chordata; class Mammalia; order Rodentia; family Muridae; genus Lophiomys; species Lophiomys imhausi. The sequence goes on from CAJQZJ010005020.1 coordinate 6,973,156, forward strand.
ATTCTCAAACAGTTCACAGTTTGGAGTGACAACCAGGCTCATTAGCAATAATAGCACAATAAAATAACTGCCACAATGTGGAAGGGAGCAGCCATGTTAACTAAGGACTTCACAGTGGAAGTAAGGGGACACCTGACAGCTTAATATCAAGAACTGTAACAGCATTCTAATCAAAAATAACAGAGTGAGTTTTGTGAATAAGACTTAGAGGCAAAGAACTGGCATTACACACCATAAAGTTCCAGGGCTACCATGCACAATACTTGATTCAACAATTGTTTGCTGAGGAGGACCATACGTGAAAGACTAACAAACACTACGTTACTCCTTTGTTTGTTTTTTTCTTTTTTTTTTTTTTTTGGTTTTTTCGAGACAGGGTTTCTTTGTGTAGCCCTGGCTGTCCTGGACTCACTTTGTAGACCAGGCTGGCCTCGAACTCACAGAGATCCGCCTGCCTCTGCCTCCCCAGTGCTGGGATTAAAGGCGTGCGCCACCAACGCCCGGCTACGTTACTCCTTTGTAAGCCCACTGCTATCTGTGTGAACAGATCCCATCCTAACAATGTGTGGTTACAAAAGCCCTTGTAAGACCAAACTAGCAGGACCTACCCTGCAGGTTCCATGTGGACTGCAGGAGTCCACAAATTTACATGTATGCTCTCCTATAATCCCAGCACTTGGGAGGTGAAGGCAGGAGGATTAGGAGTTCAGTTTTCCTTGGCTACACAAAGTGTTCAAGTCCGTCCAGACTGGGCTATGTGAGACCTTGTCTCCAAAGAGTAGGTGGGGGGCACTATAGCTGTGTAGGAGTGAGATCAGAGTCGGATCCCTGGAGACCACATAAAAGTAGATGCAGAGAAATGACTTCATGAAGTTTTCTTCTGACCCCGACAACCAGACTATTGTAATCTTTTTAAAAAATCTTTTGCCGGGCGTGGTGGCACACAACTTTAATCCCAGCACTCGGGAGGCAGAGGCAGGTGGATCTCTGTGAGTTCAAGGCCAGCCTGGTCTACAAAGTGAGTCCAGGATAGCCATGAATACACAGAGAAACCCTGTCTCGAAAAAACCAAAAAAAAAAAAAAAAAAAAAGCACTCTGAACCACTAAGTGCTCTCCCCAGTACCCTTTATGGCACTGTCATACCTTTACTTTTGTTTGTACTCCTCCACTCTCTCTACCTCCCTGTCCCCATCTTTCCTTCTCCCAACATTCCCTCTTCCACTTGCACTATGTTTTAAGATTTGTTTTTATTTCTAATTATGTATGTCAGTGTAGGTATGTGCATGTAAAGGCTGGTGTCTGTAGAGCCCAGAGGTATCAGAGTCCCTGGAGCTTCGGTTAGTTGTAGGTGCTGGACGTTGAACTTGGGTCCCCTGGAAAAACATCAAGTGCTCTTAACCACTTTCTATTCCCTCATGTGGTTTTTGTTTTTGAGACAGGGTCTTTCTGTATAGTTCTTACTGTCCTGGAACTTGATATGTAGATGAGGCTAGCCTTGAATTCACAGAGATCCTCCTGCCTCTACCTCCCGAGTGCTGGAGTACTGGGACTAAAGGCTTGTGCCACTGTCCCCATTTTTCTTGTTTTATTTTGTTGAGACAGGGTTTCTCGTATAGCCTTGGCTGTCCTGGTACTTACTCTCTAGTACAGGCTGACCTTGAAATCAGATCCCTCTACCTCCAGAACACTGGAATTAAACATTTTTTATGGGGGGGAGGGTTTCGAGACAGGGTTTCTCTGTGTAACCCTGGCTGTCCTGGACTCACTTTCTGGACCAGGCTGGCCTTGAACTCGCAAAGATCCGCCTTCCTCTGCCTCCCAAGTGCTAGGATTAAAGGCATGCACCACCACCCACCACCACCACTGCCTGGCTGGAATTAAACTATTATGACCAAGGTGCCTATACAATATTGCCCAGTTCTTAGCAGCTGGCCAAAACCCATCTCTGCATCAATGTCTTATATTCTGAAGATGGGACAGACTCTAACCAGTAACAGCTATATCATAACAGCTACTGAGATATATTCTATGAAAGAACTCCACAGAGGGGTGTTACCTAGGAGTTTTTGTTATTTTGGGGTTTTTTGTTTTGTTTTGTTTTTTGTCTTTTGAGGAGAAGGCAGGACAATAAGGGTTTCCCTGAATTTCTTGGAAGGCAAATCAAATGAACATGTAGTTCCTTCTAACTCTATTAGTGTCTCCACAACAGAACTCTGATAATTTAATTCAAGTCTCCACCTGAAAGAAGGATCGTCTCCAAAGCCACTGACTATCACATAATGCTATGTCTTTCTTAGCACACTTTTAAGTATGCTAAAACCCTTCACATTTAAAACTATTCTACATACATAAAGATATACAATGGTGCCGGGCGGTGGTGGCGCACGCCTTTAATCCCAGCACTTGGGAGGCAAAGGCAGGCGGATCTTTTTGAGTTCGAGGCCATCCTGGTCTACAAAGTGAGTCCAGAACAGCCAGGGCTACACAGAGAAACCCTGTCTCGAAAAACCAAAAAAAAAAAAAAGATATACAATGGTAGGGAGCACACCTGTTCTACAATCTGTGGTCTTCACAATTCGAACACAGTCCAACAGTACTGCAGAAATATTGTTAGATGAATAAAAGGTCAGGACTGTATCTTATGCCTGAAATACCAACATTACAAAAGTTCTTGTAAGAAATGTAACTCTCAGGCTCAACTCCAAACTTTTTTTTTTTTTAGTTTTTCAAGACAGGACTTCTCTATGTAGTTCTGGTTGTCCTGGACTTACTCTGTAAACTAGGCTGGCCTTGAACTCACAGAGATCCATCTGCCTCTGCCTCCAGAGTGCTGGGATTAAAGGCATGTCCCACCACACCTGCTTCAATCCCAAACTTAATGAATCAAACTCTAGAGGTAGGGAGCCCAGCAAGCCCTCCCTGATTCACAGCAAACTGTGAGAACCTCTGCCTTAAATATCTTAAGTATTCAAAATGCACCATAACAAATGCTTGAAAAATATATAATATAAAGCTTTATAATAGCACTCAATTGTTTACTAAACATTTTAAACTACTGTGCAAGAAAAACAAAAAAAGTAGCTTCTACTAGTAATTTCCAGCTCATAATGAGCTGGTATTCTCCCTCTTCACCCCACCCGTATACTCTTACTGTGTGTACATGTTTTAACAAGCAAGAACAACTTTATGGCAGTTGAATATGAAGTTTAAAATACAATGCCCAATTATCTGAATGTGTTTCCCCCAAATTCATATGTTGAATGCCTATTCTAGCCTACAAGAAGATGCATAAGGAGGTAGGGCCTTTGGAAAGTAACTAGATCACCTAGGCAAAACCCTCTGAATGAGACCAGTGCCCTTATTTATATAGGGAGCAGCCTTGCTCCTCTACCATGTGAAGACACAGGGAAGAACATGCCATCTATGAACCAGGGCAAAAATTCCCATTCCCACTAGACATTGTGAATGCCAGCACTCAGGAGGCTGTGGCAGGAAAGATACCCTCCAGTTGGAGACCAGACAGTACTACATGACAAGCTAGAGCTATGTAACAAGACTATCTTAAAAACAAAAAAAGGGATCCGGGCGTTGGTGGCGCATGCCTTTAATCCCAGCACTTGGGAGGCAGAGGCAGGCGGATCCCTGTGAGTTCAAGGCCAGCCTGGTCTACAAAGCGAGTCCAGGAGAGCCAAGGATACACAGAGAAACCCTGTCTCAAAAAAACAAAAACAAAAAAGGAGGATTTAGGATGGCTCAGCTGACAGAGTCCTTGCCTAGCACATATAAGGATCTAGGTTCAATACACAGCTTTACATATGCCAGGTGTTGTGACACACACCTAAAATCTCAACACTAGGGAGGCTAAGGCAGGAAGATCAGAAGATCAAGATCACCCTCTACTACATATTGAGTTTTAAGCCACCCTGGGCTACGTTGAGGCTTTGATGAAGGGAAGCAGTAAAAGGAGAGCGTAGGAAGAGAACAGTCAGTATAAATGCTTTCCTTGAAACCATTCATATCTGAATTCAGACCCTCAACATACACTTAAAGCTGCACATGGCAATGTGTGTCTGTAACCCTGGTACTGGGGTTCAGGCAGATCTCTGAACCTCACTGGCCAACCAGCCTAGCCAAATGGACAAGCTTCAGGTTCAGAATGAGATTCTGTCTCAATAAATTAAATAGAGTTGGCGAGATGGCTCAGCAGTTAAGTGCACTTGTTGCTCTTTCAAAGAACCAGGGTTCAATTCTCAGTTCCTAAATAATGCCTTATACCATACCATACATTACTCCAGTTCCAGGGGATCTGACACTCCCTTCTGATCTCCACAACACAGGCACTAGGCACACAGCATATATACATACAGGCAAAACACCCATATTTTTTTTTAAATTCTAAAAAAAAGTCTTAATTAAAAAAAAAACAAACTTTGGGCTGGGCATGGTGGCGCATGCCTTTAATCCCAGCACTTGGGGGCAGAGGCAGGCAGATCTCTGTGAGTTCAAGGCCAACCTGGTCTATAGCATGAGTTCCAGGACAGCCACAGCTGTTTGTTATACTGAGAAACCCTGTCTTGAAAAATCTAAAAAAAATAAAAACAAAACAAAAACTTTGGCCTCCACACTTACACTTACATACATGCCTGAGCACTCACAAACACATGCACATACACTATATACATAACACACACACACACACACACACACACACACACACACACACATAAACACACACGAAGAAAAAAAAAGAAAGCCCCTTTAGACAATGAATGTGCTGGTGTTTGTCCTTGGATTTTCTATGCTCCAAAACTCATAAAAATTTCTGTTATTTAAAAAAAAAAAAATTAAGCCGGGCGTGGTGGCGCACGCCTTTAATCCCAGCACTTGGGAGGCAGAGGCAGGCGGATTACTGTGAGTTCGAGGCCAGCCTGGTCTACAAAGCGAGTCCAGGACAGCCAGAGATATTCAGAGAAACCCTGTCTCGAAAAACCAAAAAAAAAAAATTCTGTTGTTTATAAACTAGCCAGCTGATGGCATTTTGTTATAGCAGCCTAAATCAACTAAGACAGTATCTTTTTTACTTCATTTCCTACTACACATCCTATTTCTTCACACTATATATAGGACAGGCTGCCCTTGAACTCAGGGATCCAACTGTCTCTGCTCCCCAGTGCTAAGACTAAATGCATGGGCCAACATATGTGGCTTTCACAACACATCTTAAAATACTTTCTACGCACATGTATAATGAAGCTTTATTCTTCTTTCCCAAACAATCCATATAAAGTCTATCCATCTTTTAGGCCCAGCTCAAATTACTCTTTCAAATCCAAATCCCCTTTGTATACTCACTCAGTCTCAGTGGGAAGGCCTGCATTTCCGAAGTCAGCAGTCTGTTATCTTCTCCAGCAAGATGGCTCTTTAGAAAAGAGCCATCACTACGTCTCACTACATTCCCTTTTGCATCGAAATATGCTTCAACTTACCCTGAGTAGTCTGCTACATGCCTCAGACTTCAGTCTGAAACAATTTGTCAGGTGAGGAAATAAGACCATAACTCAAATCACTCAAGTGCCTATTTGAACTGGGCACTGAGAATAAAGGGAATTAAGTAAGGCACAGTTGTTTCAGAATCTGCGCTCCAAGGGAAGAACAGATTAGCACACAATGACAGTGGTAAGAGTGAAGGAGGCAGTCACTGATAATGACAAGGTATGAATGTCTGAGACAAGTGAGTTGGGAAAGGTTTACAGGTTAAACGGTCGGCCAGACAGTAAATTACTTTCCTAAAAATCAGATGGAGGGAAACAGAACCTAGGAAACTATGGCTAGCCAGAATTCTTTTTGATTAGAATGTATTATTCCTCCCAGAGATCAAAATTTGGCTTACTGTATATGATGGAACGATATTTTCATTATACACACTGCAAATCACTTAAAAATGGACTATAGTTACAGCCATTTTGTAGCAAGGGAAAATTTGCAAAGAAAAGGTTCCTCCAGGAAAGGACAGAGAGGGCAAAACAATGCACCCTTTAGAAGGAAGGTATTTGGAAGACTGTCACAATCTGACTGCCAAGCTGATTTTCAGACCTGAAATGCCCTTGGTCTGTGCCTCCCAACAAAAACAAATCATTTGTTCTAAACAACAACTGTCAAGCCTGAAAATCACAAAAGATTTTTAATTTCCCAAACTGTAACTCCACATGAAAACACACTCAAAATAAAAATTTCAAAACCTTTTTGGTTATTTCTGTCAAAAGGCCAGATGATCGAATAAAGCAACAATATGTACTCTGTAACACATCATCAGTCAGGTTTTTGCAATGACACTAGGTAGTATAGCTTCCAGACTATTCTTCCATACCTCCAATCTCCCCCGCTTCCCCCCTCCAAAATAGAAAAGGGAAAGAAAGGCTACAAATCTGTACGTGCCCGCCCAATAGCTCCGGGGAAGCAATCGCCTTCAAATTGTTCCTGCTTAGCCCCCTGAAGCTTGCAGAAGGAAATGGGGACAGATGTGCGAGCCGGCGACGGAGGACATCCGACAAGGGGCAGAGGAAATGAGGATGGTCAAGGACCGAGGGGAAGAGGGGGCGACGGAGATAAAATGGTGAAGGGGGTCGAGGAGAGAAAGCAAAGTGCGGGAACGAAAACCGGGGGGGGGGGGGGGGGGGTGGCTAGCGATCACAGGAGAAAGGTAAGATGGTTGAAAATAAAGGGAAGGGTTAAGGACAGGGAGGTGGAGGCAAGGAGAACCCAAAGGAGGATGTCATGGGGGGACAAAAGGATGTCACCGGAGAGGAGGGAAATTAGGGGATGTCCACTAAAGGGGTTCGCTCCTGCTGGCGGATAAGGAACGCGGGCCGGAGGACGCGCAGGCCGAGAGTGCGGGGAGAGGGGTGAGAGGCTCCCCGGCGTCCTCCGCTACCCGAGGGGTGGGGGCGGGGGTAGGCAGGCCGCGAGAGCTCACCATGGCTGTGTGGGCCTGGTCCTCCGGCATGCAGCCTCGGTCCTGCGTGCGCCCTCGGGCCAAGCCCGAGCCCGCCCCTGAGATCAACCGGCGCGGGGGCTCCAGGAGGTTCCAGTCAGGCTGCGGCTCAGGGCTGGGCCCAGGCCCCGGCCTCCCTCTTCTGAAGTACAGCACCGCAGCCGCAGCCGCAGCCGCAGCCGGACCGAGCACAGGCTCTGCCTGGCTCGCCGCTCCTGCTGCCGCGCCCGGCCCCCGAGAGGTTCCGCCCCTCTCCCGTGCCTACCGCGCCCTGCCTCCCTCCCAGAAGTCCCGCCCCTCTCCCCGTGGCTGACGCGCCCCGCCCTCACCAGGTCCCGCCCCTCTCCCGTGCCTACCGCGCCCTGCCTCCCTCCCAGAAGTCCCGCCCCTCTCCCCGTGGCTGACACGCTCCGCCCTCACCAGGTCCCTCCCCTCTCCCCGTGGCTGACGCGCCCCGCCCTCACGAGGTCCCGCCCCCTGGAGAATCCCGCCCCGCCCCAGCGTAGACGCCTCCTTCCCCTAGCTTCGACCCTTAAAGGGGCCAACGCCTTCTCGCCCGGATCAAGGCTTTCTGACAGGAAGACCTTTAAACCTTACTTCCAGGAGACAGCAGTGCTTACCCTCATTCTTCACATCTTAAAACTTCTGATTCGCAGTCATTAGGCACCGTGATCGTTCTTGGTGAGTTCAGCATTCTGTTACATGATTTTGGTTTGTTTTGTTGTTTGTTTTGTTTGAGACAGGGTCTCTCTACATAACCCTGCCACTGAGCCACATCCTCGAGCCCCACAAACTCAATTTTGACTAACTTTCCCTCCTTAACCCCCTGCCTTTCTAGCTCACTCTCCAATACTCCACCTTTCAACTTATTCAAGAACTAAAAGCCACTGGCCCCACTTTCTTTCATTATTCCTCACACTGCTTTCAGCACCTCATTTAAAAATTTCATTTAGAAGCCGGGCGGTGGTGGCGCACGCCTTTAATCCCAGCACTTGGGAGGCAGAGGCAGGCGGATCTTTGTGAGTTCGAGGACAGCCTGGTCTACAAAGCGAGTCCAGGACAGCCAGAGATATTCAGAGAAACCCTGTCTCGAAAAACCAAAAAAAAAAAAAAAAAAAAAAAAAAATTTCATTTAGAGCCTACTACCCATGATGAAAATCATTCCCAGTATTCACTTTCTCCATCCCTTCTCTCTCTTCTTTATATTATCAAACAAAACAAAACAAAACTCCGGGGGTTAGAAGAAGGCTCAGTAAGTAGTAAGAGCACTGGCTGCTTTTCCAGGGGATCCAGGTTCAGTTCCCAGCACCCACATGGAGGCTCAAAACCGTGGATAACTACAGTTCTAAGGGATCTGACACCCTCTTTTGGCCTCTGAGGGCACCAGACACAAACTTCGTTCATGCAGGCAAAGCACTCATACACATAAACGAAATAATAATAGTAATTTTTTTTTGGTTTTTTGAGACAGGGTTTCTCTGTGTATCCCTGGCTGTCCTGGACTCTCTTTGTAGACCGGGCTGGCCTCAAACTCACAGAGATCCGCCTGCCTCTGCCTCCCAGGTGCTGGGATTTAAGGCGTGCACCACCACACCCGGCAATAATAACTTTTTTAAAGCTTCAATCCTAGGGCTGCAAGGATGGCTGAACTGTAAGGGCACTCATTGCTCTTGCAGAAAATCTGGGTTCCGCTTCCAGCACCCACATGGAAGCTCACAACTGGAGTCCCAGGCATTCTACACTTTTTTTATGTTATTTATTTGTTTACTTTTAGGGGTCTCTCTACATAGCCCTGGCTGTCCTGGAACTCACTATGTAGATCAAGCTGCCCTTGAACTCACAGAGATCCCCCTGCCCCTCCCTTCCTCCCCAGTGCTGGCATTAAAGGAGTGCACCGACAGGCCCAGACACCTTTTTCTGACCCCCCAAGAGCACCAGGCATGTACACGGTACACATATGTTCATGTAGGCAAAACACTCATACACATAAAATAAATTAAAACTTCGGTCCTGAACCTGCAGTGAAGCCAAAGCTTGGGGGGAACCCCAAAGCACACTGTCAGATTGAATGCCTCTCCTGCATTTGATCTCATGCTTCAGATGATGCCTGGCTGCACTATACTCCTCTACCCTTCCAGATAGCTACTTCAAGTCCCTCTTCTCGGGCCTCCCATACTTCCTTCCTCATGCTCAATTAATAATGTTTGCTTTCAAATCACAGGCAAATTAAATGGACAAAAGAGACATGTACATAAATTTCCACCACTGGCGGTGACTACCAGACTGCCCGTATAACTCTACTTCTGTACTTTTTCCTTTAGATTAGAAAGCGATTCTAATTGAGTGGCAGACAAAGTCACGAATCAGAGAAAGATTTGAGAGAACAGGATGTGCCCAACTCTCACAAGAAGAGAGAAGAAAGGGAAGCTACTTACACACACAGAGAGAGAGAGAGAGAGAGAGAGAGAGAGAGAGAGACAGAGATAGAGACAGAGAGAGAGAGAAGAGGCAGTTTTACTAGGACAGAGTTGTACAGAGACAGGTTGCAGAGAGAGAACAAGCTAGACACAGGTGAAGACAGAACAAGCCAGAGAAAAGAAGGAACCAGAAGATTAGAATGGATTCCTGGAGTTAGTTTGAAGCCAATCAGGGCAATTCAATGAGAAACCGAGGGAGCAGCCAGATTGAATCAGTCAGCTTGGACAGGAATTTTGAGCCAGAACAGCTGAGTTGAACCAGTCAGCCAGAGTTCAGAAAGAGCTAGAAAGGGTGAGCTTATTCAGCAGTAAGACTTGGAGGCCGAAAACATTCTAGACCTAGATTAGATTGTATGGAGGCTAGAAGCTTCCAAGACTAGGCCTAGGTTAGCAGACAGAGGCAATAGTCAAGAGACAAAAATTAGATCAGGGGAATAAAAGTATTTTTACAGGTATGGGCCCCATAGACTCATGTGGTTGAGTACTTGATCCATAGGGAGTGGCACTATTAGTAGGTGTGGCCTTCTTGGAGTGGGTGTCACCTTGTTGGAGGAAATGTGTCACTGTGGGGGCAGGCTTTGAGGTCTCCTGCTGACAAGGATCAAAATGTAAAATTCTCAGCTCCTCCATCACCATGTCTGCCTGCGTGTGGCCATACTTCTCTCCTTGGTGATAATGGACCAAACTCTGAACTGTAAGCCAGACCCAAACTAGAGTTCCCATGAAGCCAGGTGTGGTAGCGCACACCTTTAATCCCAACTGAGGCAATGAGTTTGGGCCAGCCTGGTCTACAAAGCGAGTTCCAGGACAGCCAGTACTGTTACACAGAGGAAACTCTGTCTCAAAAAACAAACAAACAAAAAAGAAATAAAATAAAAATAAAAAATTTAAAACAGGTATACTTGCTGGAGAGATAACTTAATGGTTTAGAGCACTGGCTGCTCTTCCAGAGGACCGGTTCAATTCCCAGCACCCACATGGCAGCTTACACCAGTCTGTAACTACAGTTCCAGGGCTTCTGAAACCCTCACACAGACATACATACAGGTAAAACACCAATGAACTTAAAATAAAAATGAATTAAAAAATAAATAAATAGCCAGGCATGTTGGTGCATGCCTTTAATCTCAGCACTTGGGAGGCAGAGGCAGGTGGATCTCTGTGAGTTCCAGGCCAGCCTGGTCCTCAAAGCGAGTCCAGGACAGCCAGAGATACAGAGAAACCCTGTCTCGGAAAACCAAAATAAATAAGTAAGTAAATAAACAAATAAATAAATAACAATTTAAAAATATAAACCGGTATACCAAGCACAAGGCGCGTGCGCGCGCGCGCGCGTGTGTGTGTGTGTGTGTGTGTGTGTGTGTGTGTGTGTGTGTGTGTG
>CAJQZJ010005020.1:6988861-7009137 GCA_907164525.1 Lophiomys imhausi
AAAAGTTGATGGTAAAAAGATCCTGGGCCTTTTGGATACTGGGGCTGATAGGAGTATCATAGCAAAGAAAGACTGGCCTTCAGGTTGGCCCGTACAAGCCTCTTCTCAAACACTTCAAGGACTGGGTTATGCTAAGACTCCAGATATGAGTGCAAGATTATTAAAGTGGCAGGACCAAGAAAACCACTCAGGAGAAATGCAGCCATATGTACTTGAGCTCCCTATCTCCCTTTGGGGAAGAGACCTTTTAAAGGATATGGGATTTAAATTGAGTAATGACTATTCTGATTCAGCCCAACGTATGATGCAAGATATGGGATATGCTCCAGGCTTTGGAATAGGAAAATATTTGCAGGGGCGGAAGAGTCCCATATCTATGCAGCAAAGACAAAAGAAACAGGGCCTGGGTTTTTCCTAGGGGCCACTGAGGAGGGTATTCCCATAACTTGGAAGACGGAGGACCCAGTATGGGTTCCTCAGTGGCCACTTTCCTCTGTAAAATTGAATGCAGCCAAAGAGTTGGTGGATGAACAGATGTCTTTAAAGCATATAAAACCATCTGTATCTCCCTGGAATACACCTATCTTTGTCGTTAAAAAGAAATCTGGAAAATGGAGATTATTGCATGACCTGCGTGCCATAAATCAACAAATGCAGATCATGGACCCAGTGCAACGCGGCTTGCCGCTTTTATCATCTTTGCCAGCCTCATGGCCCATTATAGTTATAGATACAAGAGATTGTTTTTTCTCCATACCTTTATGTGCCAAAGATAGTGAGAGATTTGCATTTACTGTTCCATCATGTAACCATGAGGAACCTGATCAGAGGTTTGAATGGGTAGTATTACCCCAGGTCATGGCAAACAGCCCCACTATGTGCCAACTGTATGTGGGGGAAGCCATTGCTCCCTTGAGAAAGAATTTTCCAGGTTTGAGATGTGTTCATTATATGGATGATATCTTACTGGCAGCTAAGAGTGAACAAATGTTAGATCGGGCCTATGAAGAATTAGTTCAATTATTAAAAAAGAAAAGGTTGTTTATTGCTCCTGATAAGGTTCAAAAGGAAAATGTGGTTTATTATTTAGGAGCGAAGGTTGGACCTGAAAAGATAATACCTCAAAAGATTGAGATAAGCCGGGCGGTGGTGGCGCACGCCTTTAATCCCAGCACTTGGGAGGCAGAGGCAGGCGGATCTTTGTGAGTTCGAGGCCAGCCTGGTCTACAAAGCGAGTCCAGGACAGCCAGAGATATTCAGAGAAACCCTGTCTCGAAAAACCAAAAAAAAAAAAAAAAAAAAAAGATTGAGATAAGAAAAGATAATTTAAAGACTTTAAATGATTTTCAAAGGTTGTTAGGAGATATCAATTGGGTAAGAGGCTATTTAAAGCTACCAAATTATGAAGTAAGACCCTTATATGATATTTTGAAAGGTGATTCAGCACTTAATTCTCCTAGGCAATTAACAGAAGAAGCAAGAAAAGCTTTATGTAAAGTGGAAGAAAGGTTACAGAGTGCCTTCCTAAAGAGATGGCAGGAAGGACAGACAGCCCATTGCATTGTGCATATTTGCCACCTATGGTCAACCTACAGGGTTGTTATGGCAGGACGGACCATTATTATGGACCTATTCAAAGATTTCTCCGAAAAAATCCATAGAACATTATCCCACTGCACTTGCTGCTTTAGCCTTGAATGGTATCCAACAATGCTTGCAGTCTTTTGGAGTTGCTCCTGCCAGTATAATAGTGCCCTATTCCAGTCATCAAATTAAGATTTTGTTTGGCACTGTAGATGATTGGGCAATATTGCAATGTAGCTTTGAAGGAGTGATTGATAACCATTATCCTAAGCATCCATTGCTGTCATTTTTTAAGGAGCCCCCAGTGATATTCCCTAAGGTTACTTCAGCAGTACCACTTCAAGGGTCACCAAATGTGTTTACTGATGGCTCAAAGACAGGCAGTGGAGCCTATTTGATAGAAAGACAAGAGCCCGTGTTATGTCAATTTCAACCGGGCTCCCCCCCAAATAGTGGAGTTGAAAATAGTAATTGAGGTGAGTTACAAGTTTTAATCTGGCAGAGAAAAAGGTGTTTTTATATTCAACATATCAGAGCACATACAGGATTACCTGGGCCATTAAGTGAGGGTAATGATAAAGTTGATCAATGGACCAGGATGGAATGCATTTTTTGGAGCTCATTCCTGGACCAAGCCAGACAGTTTCACCAATTATTTCATGTAAATGCAAAAACTCTACAGCAGAAATTCCATTTGTCTAGAGCAGATGCTAGACAAATAGTTTTGGACTGTCCTCAGTGTGTGATTCATCATCATCCTCCCAGTGTGGGAGTGAACCCTAGAGGGTTGATGCCACTCAAAATCTGGCAAATGGACATTACCCACATTTCAGAATTTGGAACCTTAAAATATATTCATGTATCTGTGGATACCTGCTCAGGTATCATACATGCTACACCTATGAGTGGAGAAAAGGCTCGCAATGTCATAGGACATTGCTTAGAAGCCTGGGCTGCATGGGGAAAACCACAGCAGCTGAAAATGGACAATGGACCAGCCTATACGGCCCAGTCCTTTGTCTCCTTCTGTAACCAGATGGAGGTACAGCTTAATCACGGATTACCATATAATCCTCAAGGACAAGGAATTGTGGAGCGTGCTCATCGCACCTTGAAAGAATGCTTGCAAAAACAAAAAGGGGGAATAGGCCAAGGTCGTACCCCCAAGGAAAGAATGTCTTTAGCCTTATTTACTTTAAACTTTTTCAATTTGGATGTTCAAGGCCGCTCAGCAGCGGACAGACATCAGGATTCCCAAGGTTCACCTAAAAGCATGGTGAAGTAGAAGGATATTTTGACAGGCTCTTGGCGGGGGCCTGACCCCGTGCTAACATGGGCGAGAGGGTCTGTTTGTGTTTTTCCTCAGGATCAAGAAGATCCAGTGTGGGTGCCTGAATGCCTTGTGAGGAAGATTCGTCATGAAGACCTTCCTAAGGATCCTGGTGTTAGTAGCAGTGAGTATGTCAGGAATGACCGAGCCGAGATGGGGGATCCTGTCGATATTCCCAAAGCCGATGCCGGTCAGACATGATGCAACTGTGTTTCCACGCTTATTTAGCAGTAATAGAAGCCTAGGCTTACCCTACCTTCCCTTTGATGATCAGAAAAGCCCTATAGAGGGTAATAGAAATGTCAGCTTGAAGGGTAGTCTGTGCTTTTTAATGAGCTTCAATAGGTCAGATGATGCAAAATGCATTAAATTGTCTCAGCAGTCAGCAGATTTTTTACCACAACTGAGGTTTGGGGGTAGGAGTGGTGGTTTGTTTTCAGGCAACAGTTCTCATCTTGAAGGATGGTGGCCCACACAAGTCTCTGACCGGGACCCCCCCAGACAGCCACGCTGGGCACCTTTTTGTAGAGGATCCACAGGAGAGGAAGGACCTTTTCCCTGGACTGGATGTCAGGAGCACAGAGCAGTTTGGGTTCAACAAGATTATTTTTCCTTTAGCCCCATGATTAGTAATATAGTGAATAAGTCTTGTACAGGAATGTTTGATATATCTACTAGGGATCCTCAGCAGACTGCCACCAATCCTTTTGATTTGTGGCTTTTGTGTGGGGTAAATGGAAGTTGCATGGACTTGGGACCTGTCATTATGCTAGGGGGAGGAATTTATCAAAGAGGTAATTTTTCCCTAGGGTCCGCTACCAATCTGGATTTTTCTAGCGGTAGTGGCTCTGGTACTTGGAATTCTTTGTTTCATTCTTACCACAACAAGAACTTTTCAGCCTCGCCAGTATGTCTCTGGCCTCCTTTTCTGTGGATTGTAAGTAATGGGAGTGCATCCTTGGGTGAAGAAAAGTTAGTATGCACTCCGGGTACATGTTTTTATGCCCTGTGCTGGAATGCCACAGCCTTTCCTGTGGCTGTGGTGACTAGAATGCCTCGATATGTACCAGTTCCTGTAGAGGCCCCTAATACCATGATGCTATTCAGGTTTAAAAGAGATTTTGGCATCACTGCAGCTATTGTTACTGCTATCACTGTTGCTGCTGTGGGAGCTACTGCCTCAGCTATTGCCTTGTCTAGTTCTATACAGACTGCCAATGCCCTGAATAACATCTCAGCCACTGTGGCACAGGCATTGGATACTCAGACCTCTATGAATTCTCATCTCAAAGGAGGTCTTATGATAGTTAATCAGCGCATAGATTTAATACAAGAACAGATTGATTCTCTTTGGCAACTAGCACAATTGGGGTGTGAGTGGAAATTGCAAGGTTTGTGTGTTACTTCCGTGCAGTATCAAAATTTTACAAAGGCTGCTAATTTGTCTAGACAATTGTCAAAATTCCTCTTACAGGATTGGTCGGCTGAATTTGAAAATAAGATGAGAGAGCTGAGAGCGACAATCGTCCACATCAACTCCACTCGGGTGGATCTGAGCCTGGCCACTGGTTTGACTTCCTGGATACAGACGGCTATGGATCATCTTAAGGAGTGGGCGGGCATAGGCTCTTTGGCGATACTGATGATACTAGCCTGTCTTGTTTGCCTATGGTGCATCTACAAAATGAGAGCCACACAAAAGCGTAATGCAGCCATGATTATACAAGCCCTTGTCGCCATTGAGGCGGGCCAGTCCCCTCAGGCATGGCTCGCTGCCGTGAACCCTTAAATCTTCACTGAGCATAATCCCTGCCCACTGAGGTATTCGTTCCTCGGATATTGGGGTCTGGCAAGTAAATGACGGAGTTGACGGGTAAGTCTCAGCCACCTAAGACAGGGCAGTCCCGAGTGGGGAGGCTGACCCAGAGATGGGTAAGAGTTTGAGCACCGCCCTCCTACAGGCTCAGGCCCACTGTGAGATCCCCAGATAGAGGGATTATGAAGCCTTTCCAGGGACTTCTACCAACTTTAGAAAAAATAAAAAAAGGGGGAACTGTAGAGAGCTGCAATGTGCCGCGCCCTAAAGATGGCGCTGGTCTCCGCCTTCCACCAGCCCGACGGTGAA
Organism: Lophiomys imhausi; assembly: GCA_907164525.1. Classification (NCBI taxonomy): domain Eukaryota; kingdom Metazoa; phylum Chordata; class Mammalia; order Rodentia; family Muridae; genus Lophiomys; species Lophiomys imhausi. The sequence continues at coordinate 6,993,901 of CAJQZJ010005020.1, forward strand.
CGCTCTCAATGATATACAAGTTCATATTTGGCAAAGACCGCTGATCTGGCTTGCTTCCGCATATGTGGGCCTCTAAGATAGCACTATGTGGCTTTACTTGATTGACTGTTCATTTAGTATTTAGCCTGTGGGTTGGGTCTGCCCGGGCATTCGGATTTCGGAAGACTGTTTTCAAGGGACCTGAATAAACTGCTGGAGAAGAGTTTTTGTGAGTTGCGTCATCCTTGCTGGTCGAGGGGGACGCGACATTATACATGCTAGGGAAGCACTCTACCAACTGAGCTACATAATGAGTTCAAGGCTAACCTGGGCTACTAGCAAGTTCTAGACCAGCTTAAGCTATAAAAGGCAAGACTTTATCTCAATAAATAAATAAAAATAAGTCCAGGTATGATGGCACACTGCTTTAATCCCAGCATTCAGGAGGCAGAGGCAGGCAGATCTCTGAGTTCAAGGCCAGTCTGATCTACAGAGTGAGTTCCAGGACAGTCAGGGCTGCACAGAGAGACCTTGTCTTGATACCCCCCCCCAAAAAAAAAAGCCCAACTTATCTGAAAACAACAAAAAAAAATGGAGCTAAAGTTTATCTGTAACCAATGAAACCAAGTAGAGATTCCAAAAACTATATAGCCAATATACATGGAAATACATGATCAAGATATAATATCAAATCAATAAAAAAGAAAAGGGTGGGATTGTATTTGGTATTTGGTGTTGGACTAACAAGTTAGCTACCTAGAAACTTTTGACATGAATCTACACTACATACTATTCTATTCAGCAAGATAAACTGAAATGTAAAAAAGAAAAAAAAAGAAAGAAACAAAAATATCGAGGGAAATATTTCATAATTTCAACTTAAAGAAAGTATTTTAAATACAAATAAAAACTTAATTCCCTTAAAGAGGAGCTGGAGAGACAATTCAGAGGTTAAGAGTTCCCACTGTTACTGTGGAGGACCTGAGTTCCCAGGACCCACATGAGGCGGCTCAAAGCTGCTGTACGGATCTGCCTTCTCTGGCCTCTAAGGGAACTCACATGCACACACACACACACACAGCTAAAAATAAAATAAATCTTGAAAATAAACAAATACCAGAAACGATTGTTACATTTAGTATAGTTATGGGATGGCCATCAGAGAAGACTGCTCAGACATGGGTTTTCTGCCAGTGATTACACTGGGTGGCCTTCTCATGGTGAACTTTTAAGCACAAAAACCATCTCCTGAGTTGACACAGTTCTGTTAACAAGAACAGTTAGCCAGAAGAGGAGCTATGAAAGCCAAAAAGCAAGGTTAGTACATTTAGAGACTTTCCCATAATTATGGATTTTTTTCCCCCGAGAGAGGGTTTCTCTGTATATCCTTGGCTATCTTGAACTCACTCTGTAGATCATGCTAGCCTTGAACTCACAGAGATCCACCTGCCTCTGGTATTAAAGACGTGTGCCACCACACCTGGCAATTACAGACAGCTGTGAACTGCCATGTGGGTGCTGGGATTTGAACCCAGGTCCTTTGGAAGAGCAGTTGGTGCTTCTAACCTCTGAGCCATCTCTCTAGCCCCAGAATTATGGATTTTGATGGATTAGTTTTTTTTGGGGGGGTTGTTTATTGTTTGCTTGTTTTGTTTTCATTTTGGCAGGTGGTGTTGTCTACATGCTGTTTAAAGAGTTAAATGATACTTCTATCATGGAGTCAGTTGTGCTAAGGTCTAGCGGCCTACCAAGATCTGGACTCTGTAACAGTGCATAGAAATAAAAGTCTAGGGCTGGAGAGATGGCTCAGCGGTTAAGAGCACTGGCTGCTCTTCCAGAGGCCATGAGTTCAATTCCCAGCAACCACATGGTGGCTCACAACCATCCATAATGAAATCTGGTGCCCTCTTCTGGCCTGCAGATATACCTGCAGACAGAACACTGTATACATAATAAATAAATCTTAAAAAAAAAAAAAAAGAAATAAAAGTCTATAGGACAAAAGAAAACATACAGGGAGCCAGGGGACATATGTATACTTGCATTTTATATTTAGAAAGATGGGAACTTTTCACATTTATATGTAGAACTTGATTCAGTAAAAACAAAACTCAACAGGTAAAATGTGAAGAAAATAGGAATTGATAGAAAAAGAAATAGAAGCCGGGCGGTGGTGGCACACGCCTTTAATCCCAGCACTTGGGAGGCAGAGGCAGGCGGATCTTTGCGAGTTCGAGGCCAGCCTGGTCTACAAAGTGAGTCCAGGACAGCCAGGGCTACACAGAGAAACCTTGTCTCAAAAAAAACCAAAAAATAAAAAAAAGAAAAGAAAAGAAAAAAAAAGAAAAAGAAATAGAGGGGCTAGGGAAATGGTTCAGTGGGTAAGAATGCTTCCCACTGTGGCGGACCACCTCAGTCCAATCCCCAGGACCCTTATAGTGGAAGAAGAGAATTGATTCCCACAAGATGTCCTATGACTTTCATATGTGTGCCATGGCACACATGCCTACACACACATGTACACATAATACAAGAAAATAATGGGGGGGGGGGCTGGAGAGACGGCTCATCGGTTAAGAGCACTGGCTGCTCTTCCAGAGGACCCTGGTTCAATTCCCAGAAACAACATGGCAGCTCACAACTGTATGAAACTCGTGTTCCAGTGGATCTGACAGCCTTACACAGACATGCATGCAGTTAAAACACCAATGCACATAAAATAAAAATAAATAAATTCTTGGGAGGCAGAGTCAGGCAGATCTCTGTGTGTTCGAGTTTGAGGCCAGCCTGGTCTACAAAGTAAGTCCAGGACAGCCAGGGCTATCATTACACAGAGAAACCCTGTCTCAAAAAAAAAAAAAAAAAAAAAAAAAGGCTGGAGAGATGGCTCAGCGGTTAAGAGCACTGGCTGCTCTTCCAAAGGACCCAGGTTCAAATTCCAGCACCCATGTGGCAGTTCACAGCTGTCTGTAATTTCCAGGCATGGTGGTACATGCCTTTAATCCCAGCACTCAGGAGGCAGAGGCAGGCAGATCTCTGTGAATTCAAGGCCAGCCTGGTCTACAGAGTGAGTTCCAGGATAGCCAGCGCAACACAGAGAAACCCTGTATTGAAAAAGGAAAAAAAAAGTGAAAATAATGTTAAGTGTTTGTAGACAGGTATTAGGGTGCTCTTAGATAGATTATAGAGTTTAGATTATAGGTTTTTAGGTTATAGGATTTAGGTATTTTATAGTGTTTCTTAAGTAATAATAAATATAAGTGTTTATAAATAAAAATATTTTGTTACATAGTTCTCCTGTGTAGCCCTGGCTGTCCTGGAACTTGCTCTATATAGGCCAGGCTGTCCTCAAACTCACAGAGATCTTCCTGCATCTGTTCCTGTCTCCTAACTGCTGGGCTCAAAGTTGTTTACCAACTTTATTTTTGTTTTTATGAGACACACTCTCAAGATATATCCCCAGGTTGGCTTTGAACTTATGACCTTCCTGCCTTAGCTTCCTGAATGGGCCTTTATTTGCCAATTCACAAGATCAATTTCTTTCAACCACCAAATTGTGTCCAGTTTATAAAGTCAGTCTGTTCCAACTGCCAAACTGAGGCTGGGTTTTTCCACAGACTTCACGGCCTAAAATTGCTCTGAGCAGCTTCCGAACTCTGCCCGCTTTGCTGCCAGCTTTAATAGGCCAAATTATGGCAAAGGGTCTTTCTCGGGCTAACTTGCAATAAAAATCTCCTTCTTGGACTCTGCTTTTCAGTTTGTGACCATTACAGCCTACCTTGCTGTAATGACTGTCACTTCTCAGTCAATGAGGGCAGGAGGAAGAGAGAGACTGCATGGTGTTCTCTGGCTTATATATCACATTATCTCACAATCCTTAGCGAAGGGGCCAAAAATGTGGAGAAGGGTCTCTCTCAATGTCCAGCAGTCCCGTGGTTTCTCAAGGTAACCCATGTCATCTATGAAGCTTGCGTGATTTCCTAGCAATGCCCCTTCCACAGGGCACATCATCCGGCCACAACTGGGCTTTGTCCATTTCAGCAGGCTAAAAGAACACTAAGCTCCTCCTTATGTGCTGCCAGATCCTAATCTGAACTGCCTACTAATTTTACTAAAGGCCTAACTTCTACCACAGAACTCTGTCTCAAAAAAAAAAGATGAAGGTAGGGACCCAGGCCTGAAATCCCAATACATGGAAGGCTAAGGCAGAAAGATCAGGAGTTCAAGGTCTGCCTTAGATACAAGTCAAGTTCAAGGCCAGCCTGCTACATGAGATCTCAAAAAGAAATAAAAGAAGAAAATCAAAGTTAGTGTAGTTTGCTCTAACCCCAGGGAAATCAGAAGAACAAAAAGAGTTTTGGGGAGGCCAGAACTGTCAAAGATAGAGGGAGTAGTTTGGTCTAGGTATAAAAAACTTTTTTCTATTAAGGTAGTTAGTCCTACACGGGTCAGTATCCCCTGAACCTACTCCTTCCCCTTTGTGCAGATTAGCCAATCTCCTCAGAGCATGAAGTCAAACTCATGTTAATGGGACGAGATACCACTTGAGTTAGGGATAAAGACGGATACCTGGTTTGGGTTCTGGCCACATCCCTCTTTTACAAAAAGAAATTGCCTTGCCTATAACAGGGCCTCAGATATTAGTAGGCTCTGAGACCCTAGCATAACTGACTCCATGATGGAAGTACCATTCAGGCTGTAAAACTCAGCACATAGCCGGGCGTGGTGGCACACGCCTTTAATCCCAGCACTTGGGAGGCAGAGGCAGCCAGATCTCTGTGAGTTCGAGGCCAGGCTGGTCTACAAAGTGAATCCAGGACAACCAGGATACACAGAGAAATCCTATCTTGAAAAACAAAAACAAAATACAAAATCTACAACTCAGCACATAGACACATAGACAGTACCACATACCAAATATAATACAAAGACCTAATCCACCAAAGCCCATAGTTCTGGGAGAGTCTTTAAATGTATTAACCTTGCTTTTTGGCTTCTGTAGTTCCACTTCTGGTTAACTGTACCTTTTACTAAAGTTTGTCAACCCAGGACATGGTTTTTGTGCTTAAAAGTTCACCCTAAGAAAGCCTGGGGGCTACCCTAAGATCCTGAACACCAAGTGTAGTTGCTGGATGGCTAAAAAAGACTTTCTTTTTGTTGTTGTTGTTGTTGTTTTATTTTTGTTTGTTTGTTTTTTTCAAGACAGAGTTTCTCTGTGTATCTCTGGCTGTCCTGGGCTCACTTTGTAGACCAGGCTAGCTTTGAACTCACAGAGATCTGCCTGCCTCTGCCTCCCGACTGCTGGAATTAAAGGCATGCACCACCACACCTGGCAATTACAGACATCTATGAACTGCCATGTGGGTACTGGGATTTGAACCCAAGTCCTCTAGAAGAGCAGCCAGTGCCCTTAACCACTGAGCCATCTCTCTACCTTCCCCCCAGTTTGCTTTCTATTGGTGTGATAAAACACTGACCAAAACCAACTTGCAGGAAGCAACAGTTTATTTGGTTTACAAGTTATGGTAACTTCATTGAGAAAAGCCAAGGCAGGAACCTGGAAACAAGAATTAAAGCCATGGAGTAACACTGCTTGCTCTTTAGGGCTTGCTAAGCTTGCTTTGTATACAACCCAGGAACACTTGACTCAATGGGGGATTTCACTGCTCACAATGGGCTGGACTATCACATGTCAATCATTAATCAAAAAAAAAAAAAAATACCTGCCAGTACTGGTGGCTCATGCCTTTAATCCTAGAACTCAGAGGCAGGTGGATATCTGTGAGTTCCAGGCCAGCCTGGTCTATAAATAGAGTCCAGGACAGACAAGGCTATTACACAGAGAAACCCTGTCTTGAAAAAACAAAAACAAACAACCAGGGCCTGGAGAGATGGCTCAGCGGTTAAGAGCACTGACTGCTCTTCCAAAGGAGCAGGGTTCAAATCCCAGCATGCACATGGCAGTTCACAGCTGTCTGTAATTGCTGGGCATGGTGGCACTCGGGAGGCAGAGGCAGCTGGATCTCTATGAGTTCAAGGCCAGCCTGGTCTACAAAGGGAGTCCAGGACAGTCAAGGATACACAGAGAAACCCTATCTCTAAAAACAAAGAAAGAAAATACCCAACAGACTTACCTACAGGCCACTCTGATAGAGGCATTTTCTCTATTCCCTCTTCCCTGATAATTTGACCCTAGCTTGTGTCAAGGTGACAAAAAATTAACCAGCACAGCTTATCTTTTTTTTTTTTCCAAGACAGGGTTTCTCTGTTTTAATAGAGCTGCCTGTCCTGGACTCACTTTGTAGACCAGGCTTGACTTGAACTCATAGAGATCTGCCTGCCTCAGCCTCCCCAGTGCTGGGATTAAAGGCGCGTGCCACCCCATCCTCTTGACTATACCTCTAGAGTGCTAAGATTACAAACGTGTGACACCAAGTGTGGTATTTTTACTTTATTTATTTTGTGTGTGTGTACCTATGAGAGTGCCTACAGAGACCATAAAAGAAGGAAGCTGCATGGCATGGTGTTGGAAACTGAACTTGTGACCTCTGGAAGAGCAACAAGCACCCTTAAACTGCTGAGTCAGCCCCCAAGGATCGGTGTTGTTAGATATGAGAATGTGTTGCCTATTCGAAATGTAAATAAATTAAAATTTAAAACAAAAGTCTATGCCAGGAATGTGATTCAGTGGTAGAGCAACTGAATAGTGCTGGGTTCCTGGGATCGCGCAAAGAATCGGAGACAAACCGCCAACGTCCAATCAAAACACTAGCAACCTTTATTAGTGTGCATATACCAGAAAGCCAGGGCCACAGGTAACCTCTGGGGCTGACACTGCACCCCCTAGGAGTGGTTACAGAGCCTTTTAAAGCAAACAACCACAAACAGGTGCAACGCTCAGATTCTGGGCTGGAGGTTTGTAACCTATAACCTGATTGGTCCGGTATGAGGTCATGGGGGGTTGGGGGTCCTCGAGACCGCTGGGTTTTTTTTTTTAGGGTAGAATAACACAGAAAAACAAGATGTTGACTGAAGTCTAGGAGTATTTTTGTATTTCTTAAGCAACTGGCTGTATGCTGATTGGCTGGCCCATTTTTTGAGGTTTTTTTTTTTAGGGAGAACTATAGTTACATAAGGTCAAAAACAAAATGAAGCCCAAAAACAAAATGGAAAAACTTTGGTTTATCTAGTCCCCTCAAATAGTATGCTTGAGGTCCTAGGTTTAAGTTTTAAGTTAAAAAAAAAAAAAACAAGAACAGCAATAGTTTAAAAAAATAAAAATAAAAGCCCCACAACTCCATTTAGCATTTAGCCCCTCATAGCAGCATATTCCTGTAAGACCAGCACTTAGGAGGTAGAGGCAAGAGGATCAAGAGTTCAAGGCAATCCTCAATGATGGAGAAGCTGAAAGGCCTGAGTGAGCAGGGTATGCTGGCTCATGCCTAGAATGGATGAGGCCCTGGGTTCAATATGAAAAAAAAAAGGGAGACTAGACTTCTTTTTTCTTTCTTTTCTTTCTTTCTTTCTTTCTTCTTTTTTTTTTTATTTTTTTATTTTTTGGTTCTTTGAGACAATGTTTCTCTGTGTAACAGCCCTCACTGTCCTGGAACTCTCTTTGTAGACCACCCTGGCCTCAAGCTCACAGAGATCCCTCTGCCTCACGAATGCTGGGACTAAAGGCATGTGCCACCATGGCCAGCTTAAAAGGGAGACTTCTAAATTCTGAGCACAATTGATTTTCTGGAGAAATAAATTACACTACCTGAATATCATAGGTGAGACATAATTATAATTAGGTTAAGAGCAGAGGGTACAAGCTCTAAAAGGACACAGCAGTTTAAGAGTGCAGAACAAGCCGGGCGGTGGTGGCGCACGCCTTTAATCCCAGCACTTGGGAGGCAGAGGCAGGCGGATCTTTGTGAGTTCGAGGCCAGCCTGGTCTACAAAGCAAGTCCAGGACAGCCAGAGCTGTTAAACAGAGAAACCCTGTCTCGAAAAACCAAAAAAAAAAAAAAGAGTGCAGAACACTGACTTAACCATTAACAAGAAGAAAGTGTAGTGGAGAATTATCATTGGATTTAAGTTTAAAAAATATATGCTTTGAATCCTTCCTTCATCAAAATGAGCACAGCTCCCCCAAATATCAGAAAGTTTATTTTAGTTGTTACGAAGCAATTTTGTTAAACTGTTGTAGAAAATTATTTGTTTACATAAGTTATAAGCTCTGTTTGCCAGAGGAGTTTGATTGTGGTCACCAAGCTTGTGATGAGTGGCCGCTGATCTAGCTCTAATTAACCCAACAAGAATATATAGGTGGCTGACATCTGTAATCCCTGCCCTTTCCAGGCTGACAAAAGAGAATTGCCATGAGTTCAAGGCCAGTCTGGGTTACGTAGTACCAGGCCAGTCAAGACTTAAATATCAAGGCCGGGTGTAGTGCACACACCTTTATCCAGCACTCAGGAGGCAGACGCAGGTGGATCTTTGTGAGTTCAGGGCTAGCCTCATCTACAGAACAAGCCTGGTTCTGTTGAACCCGTGAGGGGCTCCCCAAATCCTGACGCCCAGAGACCACCAATGCCCCCAATTCGCTGTAATAAACATGAGGTTTATTTAAGCTGACGCGCCAGGGTTCGACTCCCCCATAGAGGAATGAACCCCATAAAACGGCTCTCCGGCCCTTTAAATACACAAGTGGCTACAAAAAGGTGGGGGCACCAAGGAGTAGCTTTTTTTTAGCCCCAAGGCAACAGCCACAGGTGGTGATAAAGGAACAAAGAGTATGTTAAGTGGGGCCCTAGGGGAGTCTGAACAAACCGGCCAGCTATGTAAGTTTTGTTATTTTCAAGGACTGAGTTCTGTGGAAGGTTTCCAGAAGGAGTGAGGTCAGGGTCTCACCACAGAGGAGAAGGCCATGTATTCATTAATTTTTACAGTCTTACATTCCCCTCTTCTTCAAGTGAGTGATTTCAATCCTGAAATCAGGGGTCTATATGTGTAATGTAACTTTTAATCAGTCCCCAAATACCTGGCCATTTTTTGACTTATCTGGGCAGTAAAGATTAGTCCGTTGTCTGACCCTAGTATCTTAGGGGCCCCGAAGCGGGGAAATAAAATCTTTTAAGAAGTTCTCATCTGTGTACCAGGAGTGGCTGTTCTTTTTTTTTTGTTTTGTTTTGTTTTGTTTTTGATGTGGCAGGGAGAGAGCAGCCAGATGTCTGGCTCCGCCTCTGCTTGGCCCCTCAGCCAGGCCCTGAAAGAGTAACTCCTGTCCCAAAGTTAACTTGTTAGGGTCTCTGACTAAAGTTGTTACAGTAGTCACATAAACATCAGGCAGGGCAGTCACATTGTTCATCTGGTAGGCCCCAGCTGAACAAATCCTGAGAAAGCATATCCAGACAAACAGTAGGTTTTACATATATATGTAAACATAAGGTGGGCTGGAATGTTATGTCTGGAGTGAGGGTCTTGGGAAGTCACCAACAGGAGGACTCAGACCTGGGACTTAGGAAGTGGTCTCTGGCTGTCTGTCCACATACATGGCAGTACCATTTTAGTAGGGAAGGATCATTTTACTTTAGCACAAGAGACCAACTGACCCAGAGTTGACCAACTGACCAGAGTTGTTACTCTTTTGTCCATTTTGGGGGGTGAAGATCACATCAGTTACCACATTTGGGGAATGGATTTTTGTCTCCCAGAGTTAGCAGGAAGAAGGACCCAGGGGCAAATAAGAGGCAGACTGAGTTGGAGACATTTAGGCAACTCTAAAGCTGAGTCTCACATGGCCTTAAAGTTACCCCTCGGCAGGCCACAGTAGAGTTTGACATAGGTGCCGGCCACGGCCAGGAAGCAGAGTGAGTTTATCATTACCAGGGCCATGGCGAAACCCAGGGCGGCCGGCTGGTCCTTGGGCAGGGTGTAGGGCACGCAAAGCAGGGAGGTGTCGTACCCGACCAAGGCCAGCAATAGCGCAGTGGACAGCCCAGCCAGCGCCAGGAATCTCAGTGTGTCTGTGTGAATGCTGCCCCGTACTGGTGTGGCGGGTGAGCCTCGGCCTCGGGATCTTGTCGTCGGGGCACGTTGGGCGTTGGTCCCAGAGGCGTCGCCGTGACCGGCCATCCTGACCCAACCCCGGGGACCCCGTTTTGTTTAGTGTTTTTTTATTTTATGGGCCAGGACCTGGCTTGGTGCCGACAGGACACCCAGCACTGGGCAGCCGCCAGGGTCTGGCGACGCTCTCTCAGTCGGAAGTCCACGTCGGGCACGTCGCTGGCGGCGTTCTGGGCCCCAGGCTCATCGGGCTGGAGCAGTTCCTCCAGCAGCCGGGTGGAGGAACTGTGGCACGGCGGCACGGGGTGGGGGTGGGTGGGGTGGCAGCGGTGGCAGCAGGAGGCGCTCGGTGCCCAGGGCCTGCACGGCGCACGCGTGGAGGTGATGGACGGTGGCAGCAGCGGCTTGCAGCTTGTCCCCAGCACAGCAGCAATGGCAGTGGTGGCAGCCCAGCGCGGGGGCTCAGGAAGGAAGGCATGGGGCGCGTGCGCTGCTCGGGAACACGCATCGCCGCCCAGGCTTGGTATCCGTGGCTGGCGGGCACTCTCTAGTATCTGGCTCCGGGTCTGTGGCGGTGGCTTGTAGTTTGTCCCAGGCACAGCAGCGTTGACAGCGGCTGCAGCGCCGGGTGGGGGGGGGGGGGGCCGGGGGGGGAGAGATGGGCGAGAGGGCGGGGGGGCAGGGCTGGGGCTGCCTGGCTGTGGCTGTGCTGATACATCTATGGAGGGAACAAAAAGCCAAACTCACAGGGGGGGGGCGGGGGGAGACCGACAAAGCCTCCCACACCAAGACAAAAGGCACTTGATCTGGGTGCCCGTGGGGTCCTGAATTAAAAATTTTAGACCTGGGCTGGAGAGATGGCTCAGCGGTTAAGAGCACTGGCTGCTCTTCCAGAGGTCATGAGTTCAATTCCCAGCAACCACATGGTGGCTCACAACCATCCATAATGAAATCTGGTCCCCTCTTCTGGCCTGCAGATATATACCTGCAGACAGGACACTGTATACATAATAAATAAATCTTTTAAAAAAAAATTTTAGACCTAACCTGCCTAACTTTGTCTAATGAAAAAGATCTTTCGGGTGGCCACCCAACCTGAAATGTAGGCCATTCTGAGGCACACAGAATTTGTCATCTTTTTAAATTAGGACTGACAGGTCATGTGTTTTATTTTTTATTTCAGTCCAGTGGCTCAGAGTCAAAGACAAAGGAGTTGTTAGCGTCTGTCCCATCGTCAGATTGTCAGAGAAAGGGGAATAGTTACAAATTACAAACAAGGAGACTGAACTACACAGAACATAAATAACGTGACTTAAGTTGCAAGATCGCCTTCAGAAACAGACGGGAGCCACTTACGAGGTTTCCCCCAAATGTCAGAGCTACGGACCACAGGTGCTGGGGCTGCCAGCTACAGACGGCGACTCACACAGAACAGACAGATAGAGTTGCTCGAGCATGTATACCTCCGAATCCTGGAGTCTTGGGGTCTGGGAGCGTTCAGGCACTTCCCAGCCAATGCACCAAATGTTGAACCCGTGAGGGGCTCCCCGAATCCTGACGCCCAGAGACCACCAATGCCCCCAATTTGCTGTAATAAACATGAGGTTTATTTAAACTGACGTGCCAGGGTTCGACTCCCCCATAGAGGAATGAACCCCATAAAACGGCTCTCCGGCCCTTTAAATACACAAGTGGCTACAAAAAGGTGGGGGCACCAAGGAGTAGCTTTTTTTTAGCCCTGCAAGGCAACAGCCACAGGTGGTGATAAAGGAACAAAGAGTATGTTAAGTTAGGTGGTGACGCAAGTGGGGAGTGTAGGCGCAAGTGGGGAGTGTAGGCGCAAGTGGGGAGTGTAGGCGAGGGGCCCGAGGGGAGTCTGAACAAACCGGCCAGCTATGTAAGTTCTGTTATTTTCAAGGACTGAGTTCTGTGGAAGGTTTCCAGAAGGAGTGAGGTCAGGGTCTCACCACAGAGGAGAAGGCCATGTATTCATTAATTTTTACAGTCTTACAGTTCCACAACAGCCAAGGCTACACAAAACAAAACAACCATGTCTTAAAGAAAACAAAACAAAAATACAAGTAAGCAGTAGCTAGAGAGTTAGCTCAGTGGTTCAGAGCACTGACTGCTCTTCCGAAGGACCCAGGTTCAAATCTCAACATCCACATGGCAGTTCACAGCTGTCTATACTTGCTGCTGGTGGTGGTGCACACCTTTAATCCCAGCACTTGGGAGGCTGAGGCAATTAGATCTCTGTGAGTTCAAGGCTGAGTTCAAGGTGACTACAAAGTGAGTCCAGGACTGTCAGGTATACACACAGAAACCCCGTCTCGAAACAAACAAATGTAAATAAACAAATTAATAAAATACTATAACAGAATCTCTTAAAATTAGGAGCACCAATAAAGGTATTTCTCATTATAAAATTAATTTGGGGGCTGGAGAGATGGCTCAGAGGTTAAGAGCACTGATTGCTCTTCCAGAGGTCCTGAGTTCAATTCCCAGCAACCACATGGTGGCTCACAACCATCAATAATGAGATCTGGTGCCTTCTTCTGGCATACAGGCATACATGCAGGCCAAATACTGTGTACATAGTAAGTAAATCTTTTTAAAAATTAATTTTACTTATCAAGTAAATAAGTGGCTTTAAGTTAGGGAGGATTTTGTTGTTATTGATTGGGTGTCTCAAGCAGCCTAGGCTGGCCTCTGATTCACATGAATTTGCGCTAGTGTTACTAGAGATCCAGATGGCTGCTTCCAGATTCTTGGCCTGTTTTTCAAAGAACTGTAACAAAGCCTCCCATGGATGGCAAAGTATCAAGGGAACCTTATTCAAAAGAGAAACAATAATACAAATCAGAAAGAAATGTACTGTTGAGATTGGCAACCTGAGTTTGATCCCAGGGACCCACATGGTGGAAAAAGAACACTGACTCCCCCAAGCTATCCTCTATGGGATCAAAAAGAGTGCTGGGGTTAGGGTGTCCCATGGCTAATCTGGGGAGCAGGCAGAGTAGGCTGGCGGGAGCAGAAAAGGGATGGCCATGAGGGTGGTGGGCTAGGTGGGAGATAGGCCAGGCAGCCAGGTGGGTGGAGAGAGAGAGACAGAGACAGAGACAGAGAGAGAGACAGAGAGACAGAGACAGAGAGAGGCATGCCAGAGCATGCACCTTGAACAGGCCTAGCTCACCAAGCTGAGGCAGCCATGGGGGAGCTGGTGCTCAGGATAAATGGTGGAGGCCCAGCGGAGGTCACTGGATGGCCTACTTGAGAAATGAGCCTGGCTAGGCCACCTGTGACAATCCCAACTGCAAGCCATAGGAGACCTAGCTAGGTGGGGTGGCCAGGCAGGCGTCTGACGCCCACCCAAGCCTGGCCAGCCAGGCAGCCAGCAGCCGTTGCCTCTTCATGGAAGGAAGAGTGCTTCCCCCCAAAATAGGCAGACTCAGAAATTCATGGAAGGGGGCAGAGAAAAAAAGGAAGTTTATAGCCGGGCGGTGGTGGCGCACGCCTTTAATCCCAGCACTTGGGAGGCAGAGGCAGGCGGATCTTTGTGAGTTCGAGGCCAGCCTGGTCTACAAAGCGAGTCCAGGACAGCCAGAGCTGTTAAACAGAGAAACCCTGTTTCGAAAAACCAAAAAAAAAAAAAAAGGAAGTTTATTCTGTGAATCAGTATTATGTACCTTTGGGTAGTGGGAAAGGGTTTAGGTATTGTCCAATCAGAAGAGAGAAAATGGAATGCCTAATTAATTCTTGGGCGGTGAGGGTGGAAAAAACTCCAGGAAGGCTAGAGGTCTAGACTGAATGTCTTTGTCTGAAAGCAGGCACCAACAGACCTCATTAGCATGAAAAGTCAGAAGAGTGGTAGGCCGAGTGACTTCTCCTCCTAGGGGGTCTTGGATCCCCAAATCAGAGGAAAGAGAGGGTTCCATCGAACAAGGGTGAAACTGCAATTATCAATTGTATTTATTAATAAGTATAAACTGTAAGATTAGGCTGGCCTAGCAGCCGGTGGCCTGGTGGGATATCAGCCTGCAGCCTGACTCACCTTAACAGGTGGCCTGATTTATCCTGGGGAAAAAGCCCCTGTATGGGTGGTTATGAAGTGTAGAAGAGGGTGTCAGATCCCATGGACCCCCTGGAGATGAAATCATAGGCAGTTGTGTACCTCCTAATATGAGTGCTAGGAACTGAACTCAGGTCCTTTGGAAGAGCAGCAAGTACTACCAAACTCTGAGCCATTTCTCCAGCCTCAATTCTATATTTTAAAGGAAAGCGATTCTTGGATCCTCCCTTGCACTCCAGAAAACTTCTGAAGAACTATGGTCCTTCTCATAAACTTTGACCTCTACAGTTTTATGATCCAGTTAGTAACTGCTGTGCTGTCTTGAGACACTCTCCAGAAGCCTGGCATAGTTAATCACCCTGGGCGTGATCTCATAGTGATATTTAGCACAATTTTTTTTTTTCAACACAAGGTTTCTCTGTGTAGTACTGGCTGTACTGGAACTCACTCTGTAGACCAGGCTGGCCTTGAACTCACAAAAATCCACCTGCCTCTGCCTCCAGAGTGCTGGGATTACAGGCGTGCAGTGTCACTGCTGATGCCACCACCACCAGGCCGAAACACATCATTTTTTTTTTCAATCCCCTTTCCTGAGGATTGATCCTAGCAGGTATATCCAACCTGCACCCCAACGGCTCTGTGTGTCCATGGATAGTTGTGAATGCAGACCAACTTCTTTTTTCCTTTTTTAGACCTTGTTTCATGTAGCCCTGACTGGCATCCAACTTGTTATGTAGCTGAGATTGGCCTTGAACTCTTAATTCTCCTGCCCCTGCTTCCAAGTGCTGGGATATATAGCAAGCACTTGACCAACTGAACCATCTCCCCAGACCCATATTATTATTGTTGTTGTTGTTATTTTTTTTTTTTTTTGGTTTTTCGAGACAGGGTTTCTCTGTGTAACAGCCCTGGCTGTCCTGGACTTGCTTTATAGACCAGGCTGGCCTCGAACTCACAGAGATCCGCCTGCCTCTGCCTCCCAAGTGCTGGGATTAAAGGCGTGCGCCACAACGCCCGGCTTATTATTATTATTATTAGACAGGGTCTCATATAGCCTATGCTGGCATCCACCATTTCTAGGTCCTGCTTTCCTTTTAATACTAGATGTACATATCTCCATTTCTGGGTCCTGCTTT
>CAJQZJ010005020.1:7009147-7025194 GCA_907164525.1 Lophiomys imhausi
GGTCCTGCTCTCCTTTTAATACTAGATGTACATATCTCCATTTCTGGATCCTGCTTTCCTTTTAATACTAGATTTACATATCTCCATTTCTGGGTCCTGACCTTTTTTGGTTGTTCCTCTATAAGTAAGTTATTTATCTTTTTTGAGTGTTCCTCTATAGATTCTTCTGTGCTGGCGTTGTCCCTGTTGTTTGCTTTTCCAAGCAAGTGATAAGCATCTTGAGAGCATTGGCTGGATTTGATTTACCACTGTCTTCAGGACCCAGAACATGATCTGCTTAGAAAGAATTAATTCCATGTGATCCTCGGTGTACCCCAAATGCCCTTTGGCTCAAGTGCTAAGTGTTCTGAATTGGGAGAAGGCAGAGACAGCTAGCATATCTTTAGGAATCTTAAAACAGCCTAGACAGGCCGGGCGGTGGTAGCGCACGCCTTTAATCCCAGCACTTGGGAGGCAGAGGCAGGTGGATCTCTGTGAGTTTGAGGCCAGCCTGGTCTACAATGCGAGTCCAGGACAGCCAGAACTGTTATACAAAGAAACCCTGTCTCGAAAAACAAACAAAACAAAACAAAACAAAAAACCAGCCTAGGCAGAAAAATAATTCCAAGAGCAAATAATAATTGAAAGACTAAGACATTCTCAAGCAGGTGTGACTGTTCAAGGCTGCAGTCACAACGTTTGGGAGACGGAGACCCAAGTCGTGCTTTGAGTTTGAGATTAGCTTAGGCTATACAGTAAATTCTAAACAAGTCTAAGTCATAGAATGAGACCCCTTTACTTTCTTAAAGAGAGAAAGGGAGCAGAGAAAGAGAGAAGGGGCTGGAGAGATAGTTTGAGGATTTAAAGTACTGCCTGCTTGCTCTTCCAGAGGACCCAGTTCATTTCCCAGCACCCACATGGAAGCTCACAACTTTCTTTAATTTCAGTCCCAGGGAATCTGATGCCCTCTTCTGGCCTTCATGGACATCAGGGACATACATGCAGGTAATATACCCATAACACATAAAAATAAAGACATAAATATTTAAATTTAAAAAGATTAAGTGTAGGCCCGCTAGGAATTCTATTCTGACTCCCTACCTAATAACTCCTTTATTCTACATTCTTTCTGCTGAATCACCTGACCAATGAATACTTTTCCTAGTGTCCTATTGTATATTGAACATTTGAGGACATAGAAATGAATAAGAATTAGTCCTTATCCTCCAGTGTAGCCAGAAGTGGGAGACAGAACTGGAAAGACAGGGTAGGGCGGATCACTCTGAAGATAGCAAGTTTGTATTTCATCTTCAGTGCTGTGTGACACTTGGTTAGAATGTCTGACTGGCACAGGTGCCTTTCTGTCAGCACTTGGTGACATTTAGAAGTCCATATTAACTTATTATTAACTTATTCCCTTGTGTTTGAGCTCACATCTGCCTCCACCGCTATGTACATTTGGGAGGCTTCAGAAACAGACTTTTGAAATCTTGTAACTTAGTTATTGCTTGCATGCATTTGTTTTATTTAAGGATTTATTTTCTTTAGTTTTAACTATGTGCATAGGTGTGTGTAGTGGAATATGTGCATGTGACTGTGGATACCCAAAGAGTTTAGAAGAAGGTGTGTGGTCACATGGAGTTGGTGTTACATGGAGTTGTGAATGGTCCAACATGGATGCTGGGAAGCTAACTTAGGTCCTCTGTTCAAACAGCACCCAGTCTTAACCACTGAGCCATCTCTAGGCCCGGTGTTTCTTTCTTAGAGACAGGATCTCACTGTGTAGCTCATGCTGGCCTGAAACTCATGGAAATCCTGCTCAGCTTCCTGAGTCTTGGAATTCATGAATCACCATTCCTACCTGAAAATGTGAAATGAATTTGAGCATTGTCCATGGACAGAGGTCATGCTAACCTCTGTGTCGCTCCAATTATAGTATATATGCTGTAAGGCACTAAATCTCAGCTGAGACAGACTTTAGATAATTTAATACAAAAACCCAATTCTTTCCCTGCCCTTAGATTTGCAACCAGCTGGGTTGTTTGAACTTCCCTGGAGCCCACATGCACACGGCGAACAGGACCGCCCTGGAGCCCACATGCACACAGTGAGCAGGACTGCAGTAACCAGCAGCACAGGTGGTGAACAACACATGGGCACATTGGGCATCTGAGTGCGATGAGGAGAAATGAGCAGCCGGCCCCAACTCTCAGGGGTTTCCAATCTAAAAATACAAAGATATGCATCACACTCAGAGAACATTTTGGAAATCACTGTCCACAGGAATAAATACCTGAATGAACTGAATACATTGAAAAAAAATGAATACTTACCAAGTTCCTAGTGACCTAGTCAAATGGTCAAATAAATCAGACTGGGTTCCTAACCCTACAGAGTCCATAGTCTGGTAAAATTGGTACCAAAATGAAAAAACAAAAAAAACCCGCAGCTATCTAAGGAAAGGAAACCCCAGCTGTCTGCCCACAGCCCAAGGCTGATTGCAGTCAAATCTCAAAAGGAGAACTAGACTGGGAGTGAGGACAAGGGTGTGTGTCACAGCCTGAACTGAAGCTGGGGGAGGTAGGAAGAAAGCCTGAGTTCAGGGAAAAGATGAGATGAGACTGACTGGTTCATGTAGTGTAGCCAGGGAAGTGTCCAGGGGTGTGCTGCTAGGGTCTGATGGGAGGGCTTTGGACACTGAACTAAGGATCTGCTCTTTCAGGGGACTGTTAGTTCAGTTCTCCCGCTTCTACATCAGGTGGCTCCTAACCACCTGTAACTCTAGCTCGAGGGGATCCCGAATCCCACATGTAGATGCACACACCTACACATAATTAAATACAAACAAACAAGACCCTTAGGCACTAAAGTTAGTATAGCTCCTCCTAACCTTGGTGTAGGGTAAAAAGTAAGAGCCCCATCACATAGTAGCATGTACCTATAATCTCAGCATGCAGGAGGCAGTAGCACCAGACCTCTGTGAGTTCAAGGACATCCTGGTCAACATAGCAAGTTCCAGGTCACAGTTATACAGAAAGACCTGACCCTGTCTCAAACACACACACACACACACACACACACACACACACACAGACACACACACACACACATGCACACGCACACACAAAACACAAACCCAAGAACTGGAATTAACTGTCCAGTGCTATTTCCTGCATTTCAACATCTCCCCCTCCCCCATCTCTCTCAACAAAACAAAAACGGGATGTAGCTTCTGCCTACCTATAGTATACAGTGCTCTCCTATCAACTTCCTGAGTACCGGAATTATATGTGTGCACCACCATGCCTGGATTTTCTCAAATCTTTCCGCTTTTTATATTTAAGGTGCTCATGCATTGATTTAACACAAATTTATCAACACACCAACCACATTTCAGACCTATCACAACATGTGATGTGTTGAGAAAGTCACCTATCAACACTTGTAGGTGTGAAATGAACAAACGAAGGATAGAAGTCTTATCTGGAGTGTGTGGTTTATGTTTGAGCTGTCAGCTTTAAAGAGAGCATAATGAAGGCAAAGAAACGTCAATGTTGATCTCTGACTTTCTCTTTCTTTTCTTTTTTTTGGGAGGGGGTGGGAGGCAGTTTCAAGATAGGGTTTGTCTGTGTAGCCCTGGCTGTCCTGGAACTCACTCTGTAGACCAGGCTGGCCTTGAACTCACAGAGATCTGCCTGCCTCTGCCTCTCACGTGCTGGGAATAAAGGTGTGTGCTACCATGCCCAGCTTGATCGCTGACTTTCGATGATGCATTCAATATTTGCCAAGCCCTGTCTGCCCTAAGCCCTGTGTTAAGTTCTGATGATGTAGGTGTGAGCCAGAGGCTGCTGTCCAGGAGCTCGCAGATTGATGCAACACAAGCGTTTTCTGTTTTCAGGTTCTTTCCCCCATTGACAGCAACTGCCATTTGCTGAGTGTGTGAAACATCAGCATCATCAGTGTCATGCTAGGCATCACATTTTATTTTTATTAATTACCTTAAATCATTGTCAAACATTACTAGAATTTACAACACACAGGGGCAGAGGTTTACTTATTTATTTAGTGGTCTGTTTGTTCACTGATGCACCCCTAAAACCTGGAAGAATGCTTGCTACAATGAAGGGTTTGTTTGTTGTTTGTTTGAGACAGGATCCCACTTCGTTGCTCTGGCTGGCCTGGAACTCACTATGCAGAGAAGGCTGATGTTCAAAGGATAAGACCACTGGGTTTGGGGTCAGATAGTTCAAGTTCCAAGAGTGCTTCAGTTCTGCCTTTTCCTATGAGGGGAAGACTCAAGCAAACACATCTCCTACCTGACCCTCAGTGACA
Organism: Lophiomys imhausi; assembly: GCA_907164525.1. Classification (NCBI taxonomy): domain Eukaryota; kingdom Metazoa; phylum Chordata; class Mammalia; order Rodentia; family Muridae; genus Lophiomys; species Lophiomys imhausi. The sequence continues at coordinate 7,013,459 of CAJQZJ010005020.1, forward strand.
CATCTGGGAGCTCTCCCTAACAAAGTTGTTTATTCATTCTTTATGGATAGAAAGAAGGAAAATCATGTATGTGTTTTGTCTGCATGTATGTATGTGCACCATGTGCGTGAAGTGCCCTAAGGAGCCAGAAGAGGGCAGCTGAACCCCAGGAACTGAAGTGCATACTGTAATGAGCTGCCATGTGGGTGTATGAACCGCAGTCCTGTGGAAGAACAATCAGTCCTCTTAACTACTGAGCCATCTCTCCAGTCCATTGTTCTGTCTTTCTGAGATAGGGTCTGATGTGACCAGGCTAGTGTATGAAGTCAAGGATGACCTGGATCTGGCCTTCACCTTCCGAGTGCTGGAATTACAGCCTGACCCACCAAACCAGCAAAAAGGGTTTAAAATAAATTGATTCTGGGTTATATTTTTAGTTCTAGGCTTGGGCTGGAGAGATGGCTCACTGGTTAAGAGTTCTAGACCAGTCTGGGCTGTAGAGAAAGACCCTGTTCACTTCCCTACATACACCAAAAAAACAAAAACAAAAAACCTCTTCATGATTTATTATCAGTAAATGCTTTGTTTGTTTACTATAATATATAGCTGTAGACCTGGGGTCATGTAAAAATCCAGTAGTGAGAGAGAATTGGGAGTGGAAAAGTTTTTTTTTTTTTTTTTTTGGTTTTTCGAGACAGGGTTTCTCTGAATATCTCTGGCTGTCCTGGACTCGCTTTGTAGACCAGGCTGGCCTCGAACTCACAAACATCCGCCTGCCTCTGCCTCCCAAGTGCTGGGATTAAAGGCATGCGCCACCACCGCCCGGCGAAAAGTTTTAAGAAACCTAATCTATCGGCTAGAGAGATGGTTCAGTGGTTAATGTCAGATAGTGTTCTTGCAAAGGACCTAGTTAGCTCAACTCCCAGAATGCCTATCAGGCAAACTTACAACTCCCTGTAACCCTAGCTCCAGGTGAGCTGATAATCTCTGTTCTCATAGACAGATATACACTTAATTTTTTTTTTTTTTTGGTTTTTCGAGACAGGGTTTCTATGTGTAACAGCTCTGGCTGTCCTAGACTCACTTTGTAGACCAGGTTGGCCTCGAACTCACAGAGATCCGCCTGCCTCTGCCTCCCAAGTGCTGGGATTAAAGGCGTGCGCCACCACCGCCCGGCTCAGATATACACTTAAATAACTAATAAAATTTTTTTTTTTTTTTGGTTTTTCGAGACAGGGTTTCTCTGTAACCCTGGCTGTCCTGGACTCACTTTGTAGACCAGGATGGCCTCGAACTCACAAAGATCCGCCTGCCTCTGCCTCCCAAGTGCTGGGATTAAAGGCGTGTGCCACCACCGCCCGGCTATAAAAAATTTTTTTAAAAAGAAAAAGAAACCCTAGTCTAAAGGATGCCAAAGATAAAGTTGGAAAGATTACTATCCAATTGGTTACCCCAAGGGAAAAAGAGAGTTCAAGGCTGTCCCTAACTTCTGTTGTGCCTTGGCACCAAGCCCCTTCTGCTCTGAACTCCAGTCCTCTTCCTTGAATAGCTGGGCATATCCAGCTTCAAGCTCAGCGCCCCAGGTTCATACAGCCACAGCTTTATTCCGGTTCTGGGCCAGACAGGTCATATGATGATGTTGGAACTTGCAACCAATCACCCTTTATATGCAGTCTGGGCAGGGGTGGCAGCTGGCACAGTCTGGGGTGGGAGGAAGGAGGCAGTGAAGGAGGGCTGCAGGTTCCCGGGGTTGAGCATTAGGCTGCCTCCAGCCGGAAAGGCAGGTTGCTCCCACCAGTTTGCTTCCAGTTTCAGAAGGTTCCCAAGAGATCTGCATGGACTTAGACCTGGGAAAGTCTTAGGGTACCCTCAGGGAGAACTCTCTGTCACCATTAGTGCAAAGCTGCCGAGGGAGGCAAGTTAATATACAAACACCAATCCCAAGCCTCGGGGATGACCTCATAGCAAAACGTAATTGGTCCTGCATCTCTGCCACTGGCAGGATCCTGGTAGTGTGCTATGTGACCTTTACTTGTCTGAATCCCTTTTTAAACGCAGAACAATTAGACTGGGTGTGGTGGCAAATGCCTTGACTCTAATGCTCAGGAGGTGAAGACAGAAGGATCAGTTCAAGGATTCCTTGGCTCTATATTAATAACAAGTTCACGCAGGTGTGATGGTAGAATTACCCAGACAGAATGGGGTTGGGGTGTGGATGTGACAGAGGCAGGAGGATCCCTGTCAGTTTCAGGCCAGTCAGCATTATACAATGAGACCCTGTCTCAAAAAACAAACACACAGATGGAGGTGGGGTGGGGTGTGTGGGGGGTGGCGCACGCCTTTAATCCCAGAACTCAGGGAGGCAGAGGCAGGCAGATCTTTGTGAGTTCGAGGCCAGCCTAGTTTACAGAGTCAGTCCAGGACAGCCACAGCCAGAGATACACAGAGAAACCCTGTCTCTAAAAACCTAAAAACAACAAAGACAAAGCACACAAACAGTTCCAAGGCCATCTAGACTATTCGAAGAAGACCCTACCTCAAGAAATGAGAGTGGGGGTGGGGTGGGGGCTGCTGAAGAGATGACTCCTGCTCAGGACCTGAGTTCAGTTCCCTCACCCACATGGCAGCTCACTGCTGCCTATAACTACCGTTCTAGTCGGTCCATTGTCTGGACTCTGTAGGCAACAGGCATGTACCTGATGCAAACACATACCTATGGGCTGAATACTCACACACATAAAACTAGCCAGCAGAGTCAGAGTGTGTTGGTTTTTGTTAGTTTTGTTGATTGATTGGTCCCCCACCTTTCACTTTTCTTAAAGTAGAGTCATCTGAGAGGAGGGAACCCCAACTGAGAAAATACCTCCAGAAGATTGGGCTATAAGCAAGCCTATAGGTCATTTTTTTTTAATGTACATTGGTGTTTTGACTGCATGTATGTCTGTGTGAAGGTGTTGGATCCTCTGGAACTGGAGTTACAGACAGTTGTGAGCTGTCATGTGGGTGCTGGAAATGAGCCTGGGTCCTCTTTTTTTTTTTTTTTTTGTTTTTTGAGACAGGGTTTCTCTGTGTAACCCTGGCTGTCCTGGACTCACTTTGTAGACCAGGCTGGCCTCGAACTCACAAAGATCCGCCTGCCTCTGCCTCCCAAGTGCTGGGATTAAAGGCGTGAGCCACCACCGCCCGGCTAAGCCTGGGTCCTCTTGAAGAGCAGCCAGTGCTCTTACCTGCTAAGCCATCTCTCCAGCCCCTCATTTTCTTTCTTCTTCTTTTTTTTTTTTAAGGTTTTTCTAGACAGGGTTTCTCTGTGTATCCTTGACTGTCCTGGACTCACTTTGTAGACCAGGCTGCCCTGGAACTCACAGAGATCCACCTGCCTCTGCCTCCCGAGTGCTGGGATTAAAGGCATGTGCACCACCACGCCCGGTGCCCCTCGTTTTCTTAATTAGTGATTGATGTGGGAGGGCTCCAACCCATTGTGCATGGGGTCATCCCTGGGTTGGTGGTCCTGAGTTCTGTATGAAAGCTGGCTAAATGAATCATGAGGACCAAGCCAGTAAGCAACACCCCTCCATGGCCTCTACATCAGCTCCTTTCTCCAGGTTCCTGCTCTGTTTGAGTTCCTGTCCTGACTTCCTTCAGTGATGATGGACTTTGATGTGGAAGTGTAAGTCAAATAAAGCTTTCTTCCTCTACTTGCTTTTGGTTATGGCATTTCATCATAGCAATAGAAATCCTAACTAAGACACTAACAGAAAGCAGGCAGCAATGCCTTTCTCCTGAAACAGCTCCTAAGAATAAATATGGAGACCTGGAAAGATGGTTTGATTCCTAGTAACTGTATGGTGGCCCATCACAATCTGGAACTCCATTTCCAAGGAATCTGAAATTCTCTTCTGGGTAACAGGCACACAGACATAACTTGCAAGCAAAACACCTACGCACATTAAACAAAAAAAGAAAGGAAATGACAGAGCTGGGCCCTGGTGGTGTTCCCTTTAATCCCAGCACTTGGGAGGCAGATGGCTAATGACCCACGCTAACAGTTGAGTCTAAGTCTGGAGTTAGAAAGTGAGCTTTGCAATGTTCTTGAGTTCTTCCCTCCAGCATCTTGATGCCAGTTGTGAACTACAGGATTGGAAAAGCTCCTTCACAGTGGTTTACAGAAACACTTCACTTCTTTTTTTTTTTTTTTTTGGTTTTTCGAGACAGGGTTTCTCTGAATATCTCTGGCTGTCCTGGACTCGCTTTGTAGACCAGGCTGGCCTCGAACTCACAAAGATCCGCCTGCCTCTGCCTCCCAAGTGCTGGGATTAAAGGCGTGCGCCACCACCGCCCGGCAACACTTCACTTCTATGACCTCAGTTTATCTGCAACAGTTGGAAGCATTCCTGCTAGCTGTGTATCAGGCTTATAGAAAAGGGTTATTAGCCGGGCGGTGGTGGCGCACGCCTTTAATCCCAGCACTTGGGAGGCAGAGGCAGGCGGATCTTTGTGAGTTCGAGGCCAGCCTGGTCTACAAAGTGAGTCCAGGACAGCCGGGACAACAAAAAAACCCTCTCTCAAAAACCAAAAAAAAAAAAAAAAAAAAGAAAAACCAAAAACAACCCCCCCAAAAAAACCAACAAACCCTCCCCCAAAACAAAAACAAACAACCCCTCTACAAAACAAACAGAAAGAACAAACCAAAGCAACAGCTTGTTGTTTTTGTTTTTTAAAGATCTTATATTTATTTTTTAAAATTTGTAGCCAGGTGTATTGGTGCATGCTTTTGGTCCCAGCACTAGGGAGGCAGAGACAGGTGGATCTCTGTGAGTTTGAGGCCAGCTTAGTCTACATAGCCAGTGAGTTCTAGGTCAGCCAGTGCTACACAGTGAAACCCTGTCTCAAAAACAAAACAACAATAAAAGAGTTCTGTGACTTTGAACTTGTCCTAGTGTTTTTTTTTTTAAAGACCAACCCTGTACTGCCCTCTACTGCTCATCTATTCTCATTACATTGCAGTTTTAACTCCATAAATACCAGTAAATCCTTGACTTTAATTATATGTAGCATTTCACTGAACCCTGCTCTATGTTATTTTTTTTATGGTGTTGGACATCCAGTCCAGAGCCTTGCAAATGCCAGACAAATGACCTACCAGTGAGCTATACCACAATCTGTTCCTCTTTTTTTTTTGAAATAGGGTTTCTTTGTGTAACAGAGCCCTGTCCTGGACTCACTTTGTCGACCAGGCTGGCCTTGAACTCAAGAGATCTGCCTGCCTCTGCCTCCCGAGTGCTGAGATTAAAGGCGTGCGCCTCGTACACTCGCTGAATTGCTTTTAAAATCAGGACTCTACTCCCGGAAGGCCTTTCGCTCTCCCCCTCCCCTAATAAACCGCTTCTGTTAGATTGTTGTATAGTGTGACTCTGCGGCGGAGTTCCTTGGCTTCAATCCGCTGTCCGCTGCCTTATCCTAACACTAGTTATCACCACCATGTTGTCACTATCATCCCTACTGTTTGTTGTGTTCTGATTATCACTGGAGGCCACATTATGGGTCTGGAAAGAACACAGAGATAAGTGCATTCCGTGGCAACTGCATAGAGTTATTCATGTCGGCTGATCCGGCCATATGTAGGGCACACAAGGTACTCAAAACGCCTGGCTGCAGCTGCATGAATGAACAAGTGCTTTCCCGATGAACTTCAAACTCTTTTTTACGGTGCTGCTGAGCACTTGGCGATGAAGCTCCAGCCCAACGCCGCAAGCTCTGGGAAAGCAGAGACCAGAGCTTCCGGCTGTCTCGGCTTTAGAACCGGGATTGAAGAACCACTGCCTGATCCCGACTGCAGGGAGAAAACCATTAAGGCGCAGAATTACCCCAGATAAACCGAAGCAAGAAATGGGAGAAAGGCTTGCAGAAAATTGAGAGGGCGGAGTACGCCACCACCGCAAAGGCTGCTGGGAAGCCGCGCGGACGTCACGCAGGCCGTCAGCCGCCCCGCCCCTGAGCCGGGTCACGTGTCAGGGCGTGGCTACAGCGCGATTTGTGAGAATCGGAGCCATGGCGGGCTTGGTTGACTTCCAGGACGAGGAGCAGGTGAAGTCCTTCCTGGAGAACATGGAGGTGGAGTGCCACTACCAGTGCTACCGCGAGAAGGACCCGGAGGGTGAGCGCCTCCGGCGCAGCCGGGGACACAGGAAGGGGTGCGGGCGCGGTCACGTGGCGGGCGGAGGACGCCTGAGGAAGCGGTCAGGAACACTGCGGGACTGTGGGCGGGGAATTAGGAGTGCACCGGGGCGGGGACTGCTGTGGAGGGTCGGTGTCCTCAGTTTAGATCCCGCGTGGTCCGGCTTGGGAGTGCTAGGACTCGAGATGTGACCGTGAAATGGACCCTTCAGCGTACATGTTTTTTGAGAGAATCGGTTAACATGTTTAGGAAATAAGTGAAGTATGTGATAAGTAAATGCGAGCCAGATTTGGTATCATGCACCTGTAATTCTATTGTTCGGGAGGCTAAGGCAGGACAGTCACTTAAGGACCAGCTTGGGTCACATAGCAAACCCAGTCCAAAAAAAGAGGAGAGAGAGTCTGGAGTGATGGTTCCGCGGTTAAGAACACATAATGTTTTTGCAAGAGGACTTGAGTTTAGATCCCAGCCTCCTCACGGGGGGTTTACAAACGTCTGTAACTCCAGTTCCAGGAGATCCGATTCCTCTGGCCTCTGCGGACTCTACACCACTTGCTCATTTAAACACGTATACATAACTTAAAATAATAAAATTAAATCTTTTTTTTGAGACTGTCTGTGTAACCTTGAGTGGCCTAGAACTTGGATTGTAGACTACACTGGGCTTGGACTCAGAATTGCCTTCCCCTGCCTCCTGAGTTTCCGGTGTGAGCCACCAGATCTGTTAATAAAATTAAATTATTACTTTTTTTTGAGACTTGATTTATTTGTGTAGTCCTGGATGTCCTGGAACTCCTTCTGTAGACCAGGCTAGCCTTGAACTCAGAGATCTGCCAGTCTGCCTCCCAAGTGCTGGAATTAAAGGTGTGGGCCACCAGCACAAAATATAAATCTTAAAAAAAAAAAAAGACAAGTTAAATAGGCTAAAAGAACTGAGTGAAGGGTACTGCACAATGGAAGGGCTTTTGAATAAAGCTTTGAAGGAGGAAAGGAGCCATTGTAAGTCTTTGCCAGGGAGAGGTAATAAAAGGTCTAATGAAAAGGTCTGAGGCAGAAATGGCCTCTTGTGAGCAGTGAGGTGGTTGAGTGTATGAGTGATTGATGCCCAGAGAAGCAGCCAGTGTCTGTGGGTTGTTTTCCTATTGTCTTATTTAAGGGAAAAGAAAGAAAATGGCTCTGGCCCTCCCTTCCAGTAACTTGCAGTCCAATTCCCAGGAAATGGCTTGCTATTTCTTAAAATTAATCCACTGCAGAGTGACTCTGGATGAGGAATTGGGAAAGTCCATGTCCCAACTGAAGAGAATTTTCAGAGGAATTGACCCTCTGTGGTCTCTCAGGACCAGGGTGGTTGAGCGTGGTCCATGGGGGTGAGCTTTGTAGTCAGTGGAGGAGAGGTGGGAGAACAAAGTGCTCTTTTGGAAGGTTAAAGTCAGGATTGCTCAGATTTAGCTAAAACTAATTGTTTTGCAATCCTGAGGCTCAAACCCAGGGCTTCTGAGTGTACTAGACAAATTTTCTATCACTGAGTGCTAGCTTCAGTTCCAGAATTAAGTTTGTACAGGAGCCTGGGCTGCAGTGTACCCTGCCTTTTAAATGTAACCAATGTAGACCTAATTCTGTAGGCATGTTTGAGGATTCATGGTAGTTGATGTGTGTCGTGTTGAGAACATGTAGAGCAGAGAGTGAAGGACAGTGGTGTGAGAACTAGGGTTTTAGGTCAGTTAGTAGAGTGCTCACCTAGCATACATGAGGCCTTGAGTTCAATTCCTGAGTTAAACTGGGTATGGCTGCACATGCTTGGGGTAGAAGCAGGAGAATCAGGGACACCCTCAGCTACATAGTGAGTTCTGATCCACCTAGGCTATATAAGACCCTGTTTCAAATAAGTAGAATTAAACAAACACACAGAGTAGCGTGTATTATTGTTATTCTCAGTGTCAGACTGTCCTCTAACCATTTAGTATTCTCTGTAGTTAGGCAGGTGCAAATATATGTAGGCACTGTGTGATTTTTTTGGGGGGGGGTTTCAAGACAGGGTTTCTCTGTGTAACAGCTCTGGCTGTCCTGGACTCGCTTTGTAGACCAGGCTTGCCTCGAACTCACAGAGATCCACCTGCCTCTGCCTTCCAAGTGCTGGGATTAAAGGCGTACGCCACCACTTCCCAGCAACTGTGCGATGTTTTTAAAATTGCAAAGGGAGCAAGGCGGTGGTGGCGCACGCCTTTAATCCCAGCACTTGGGAGGCAGAGGCAGGCGGATCTTTGTGAGTTCGAGGCCAGCCTGGTCTACAAAGTGAGTCCAGGACAGCCAGAGCTACACAGAGAAACCTTGTCTTGAAAAACCAAAAAAAAAAATTGCAAAAGGAATTCTTTTTTTTTTTAGGTTTTTTGAGACAGAGTTTCTTTGTATAGCCCTGGCTATCCTAGAACTCACTATGTAGACCAGGCCCAGACTGACCTTGAACTCATAGATACCCGCCTGCCTGTGCCTCCTGAGTGCTGGGACTAAAGGCGTGCACCACCACGGCCAACCTGCAAAGCGAATCTTATCGCAAAATAAATTTCTCAGTTGGTAGCTTACTTGAATTGTTTTTCATTGTGGGGACAGGGATTGAACCAAGGGCCTCCCACATTCCTGTACTGTGCCATTGAGCTACACACAGTTCCAGCCCCATTTTCCTTCTTACAAACTCTTCTGTGGTTTGTAGTTTGTAGTAACATGCTCATTGTGAACACAGGCTCAGGTCCAATCCCCAGCACTAAAATCCCCACTAATTTCTTTTGGTGTTTTATAGGCTCTTGCCTTCCTACCCTTAATTCAGCCACATCCTACCATGTTTGTGCAATGTTTATTTTTTCCTCTTCCACCTGTTTATATCTACAGGTTTTTTTCCCCAGGACTTTCTGGATCCTTCCCATTTCATTGTGTTGATATGACTGGGATGGAACCACCCAGGGCCTGTCCTTTGCCTTGTCACAGAACAGCACCTCCAGTCCCTCACTGCCTTTAAGCAGCTACTGCTTTTTTCATACTCAAGTCTCAGCTCAGCTGTCATATAGTAGTCCTTGGTGAGTCCTTCCCTGGTGGCCAAACCGTGTTAACCATGAGATGCACAACACACTTTCTCATTATTTTGTCTTGTTTCAGTTATAGCACTTAGTGTTTAAAAACACTGAATTTCCTTATTGTATTTCCTCCTTTGATACCCTGCCTGAGCCATACTCTTTCACGAGGTTGTGAAGGATGACTTTGAACTCCTTATCTTGTCTCCACCTTGGGAGTGCTGGGTCTATAAGCATGTACTTGCATGCCTGGCTTAAGAGTCTAAATATTGGGAGGGCAAGTGACCATAATTCCCAGCAGGCCTCGAACTCACAGTGATCCGCCTGCCTCTGCCTCCCAAGTGCTGGGATTAAAGGCATGCACCACCACACCTGGCTGGGAGTGATCTTTGATGTTGTTGGAAATGCTAAGCAGCTGGCTAGGACTGGAACACCCCAAGGAGGGGAAACCTATTCCCCACTCTGCTTGGTACCTTCCGTTTCTATTTTCTGGGCTTCAGGTTTCCAGCCAGGCCAGGGAGTTTTCTGCTGCAAGAGGTGTCCACAAACCCTTTTAGATTTTAATGTTTTTAATTAATAGAACTTGTGGAGTGGTTCCAAAGCTAGCAAAATATCAGTCATTGGAAGTCAGCTAGTGTTTGGGCCAGGCTGACAGGGATCAGATGGGCTGGTGGTAGTAGAGCCATTGCTGGGGTCAGTCTTCCTGATCCATACATTGCTGGCCAGGGGGGAGACATGACCTCTTGTAAGAGGGGCTGAGCACTGTGCATTTCTGTGCTAAGTCTGCTCGGCACATTTGAGGACTAAGAGCTAGACTTGATCTGACTATAACTGGGCCCCCTGAAGAGCAGCTACCAGCATGAGTAACTGCTCCCTCCTCTCTAGGTTGTTATCGGCTGGTGGACTATCTGGAAGGAATCCAGAAGAATTTCGATGAAGCTGCGAAGGTGCTGAAGTTCAACTGTGAGGACAACCAGCACAGTGACAGCTGTTACAAGCTGGGGGCCTATTATGTGACTGGAAAAGGTGAGGAGCTGCAGATTTTCACATGCGTAGGGGACCGTGTTGTGGGCAGAGTGTAAGTGAGGGAGGGTTCAGCAGAGACGTAGTGGAAGAGCACGGCTTTTTTTTTGTTTTTAAACAGACTTGATTCACTTTATTTTTTTCTGTATAAAAAACTCTCATATGGTAGCCACAACTGGAGCCTGGGTCCTCTGAACAGAAACTCTGGTGTGGGTTTTCATAAGATGCTCAGTGAATTCCTGATAAGGAGACTTGGTGAGCACTGTCTCCAGAGGTCGGGGGTCAGGTAGCTGTAGGTCTTGGAGATGGCATCGAAGGTGGCAGCCATCGATTCCAGCCATCAGCAGCAGCTTCTTGGGCACAGGAGCAGAGACAATGCCAGTGCCTCTGAGGCCAGGGATGAGTCACACCAAAACAGAGCCACAGCGGCCTGTCACCTTGCTCGGAACAGTGTGGGGCTTGCCAAGCTTGTTCCCCAGTAGCCTCTCTGCACAGGGGCGATGGAAAGCTTGGCCAAGTTGATGGCCCCTTGGATGGGGGCGGTCACCTCCTCGGAACATTTAACCCTGAGACAAAATGTGACAAGTGGAGGTAGCCTTTGGGATTACTGTTTGTGCATTGTGGGACCTTGAGCAGGTGAATTTTTTTCTTTTTCTTTTTTCTTAAAATATTTTTTAAAATTACATTTACTTATTTTGGTGTGGGACAGGTGTGTACCATGTCCTACATGTGGAGATCAGTGGCCAGCAGAAGCTCTTTTCCATAGTCCTGTAAGTGCTAGAATTCACTGTGTAGACCAGGCCTCAGACTAACAGAACTCTACATGCCTCTACTTCCTGAGTGATGGATTTAAAGGTGTGCACCATCAGGTCCGGCTCAACAATTTCTTAAGAACTGAGTTTTACTGTAGCTTTGTTGGAGTGCTGGCTGGAGATATCTGAAAGGAAGGAGACCCAATTGAGAAAATGATTCTATAAGATCAGGCTGTAGTTAGCATTTTTTTAGTTAGTGATTGATGTGGGAGGCCCCAGCCTATTGTAGGTGGTGCCATCCCTGGTCAGGTGGCCCTGGGTTTAATAAGAAAGCAGACTGAGGCTGGAGAGATGGCTCAGCAGTTAAGAGCACTGGCTGCTCTTCCAGAAGTCCTGAGTTCAATTCCCAGCAACCACATGAGGCTCGCAGCCATCCACAAGGTGCCCTCTGGTGCTCTCCTCTGGCTGCAAGTGTACATTCAGATAGAGCACCCATACATGAAATAAATAAATAAATAAATAAATAAATAAATAAATACATACATACATACATACATACATACATAGAAAGAAAGAAAGAAAGCTGAGCACCTGGGCATGGTGGTGCACACCACCATTCCCAGCATTCAGATAGAGCACCCATACATGAAATAAATAAATAAATAAATAAATAAATAAATAAATAAATAAATGTTTAAAAAAAAGAAAGAAAGCTGAGCACCTGGGCATGGTGGTGCACACCACC
>CAJQZJ010005020.1:7025204-7060173 GCA_907164525.1 Lophiomys imhausi
AAAAAAGAAAGAAAGCTGAGCACCTGGGCATGGTGGTGCACACCACCATTCCCAGCCATTACAGACAGCTATGAACTGCCATGTGGGTGCTGGGATTTGAACCTAGATCCTTTGGAAGAGCAAATAGTGCTCTTAATCGCTGAGCCATCTCTCCAGCCCAAGAAACCTGGTCTCAAAAAAAAGGAAAGATAGCAGGCCAAGCAAACCATGAGGAGTAAACCAGTAAGCAGAACTCCTCCATGACCTCTGAATCAGCTCCTGCCTCTGAGTTCCTGCCATTCTTGAGTGCCTGTCCTGGCTTCCTTCAGTGATGGACTGTGGAAGGATAAGCCAAATGAATTCTTTCCTCCCAACTTGCTTTTGGTCATGGTGTTTCATCACAGCAATAGAAACCCTAACTAAGACACTGGCCTAGAATTCAATTTATATTCCAAACTGGCCCAGAATATTCAGAAACCTCCTGGCTCTGCTTCCTTAGTGAGAAGTTACAGATTAAGTGTGACAACCATCCCAGCCTTAGCTAGTTGTTTTTAATTCTGTGTCCCACTGTTATAATCTGTAAACTGGGAGAAGAAGAGCCTGGACTTAATGTAGTCGGGTTACAGATTGAGAATCTGTTGATTCTCAATTGAACTGTTTCAGAATTCAAAAGAAAGAGAAAAAATGAAAGAAATAGTTCTTGCTCCATAGGATTGTTTGAGGATAGATAGATAGTATAGGCATGAAATGCCCTCCTAAGTAGATTACAGACCACCAAGAATACAAGGCTGGTAAAGAGTCCTTGATTTGCTTGAGGCTGAGAGCAGGCTTTCCCCAGAAAGAGCTGGCCATCTGAATTGAAGCAGGGTAGATTTCTAAAGTCTAAACCACAGTCATATCACACCAGAGGCAGAGGAGGGGAGGGTGGGATGTCAGTGTGTGTGTTTGTTAAAACAATTTGTTGTATATTGTGAAACAATGGGCTTCCGGAAGCTGCATGCTCTGCAGGATATGGGGGGTGGGATACTGGGGAGCAGTTCCATGGAATCAGATAAGCTAGGACAAAATGGAACTGTGTTGGGCAGTTCAGGGAAAGATGTTAGTGTGTTAGTGTGTGGCTGGAGAGACGGCTCATCAGTTAAGAGCACTGTTGTTCTTGTAGAGGACCCGGGTTCACAACCATTTTAACTCTAGTTCCAGGAGATTCGGCTTCTGACCTCCTCAGGCACACTCAGTGGTGCACATACATACAACAGGCAAAATACTCACATAAGATAAGTAAAATTTAAAAATAAAATATGGTAAAACTATCAGGATATGCTGAGCACAGGGTAAGAATTGAGTAATTAGCCCTTATGTTTTTTCTCATGCTCATAAGTAATGCTAATTTTTTTTTTTTGGCCAGATAACAAGTTACCCTCTTCGCTGCTGTGGGTTAGGAGTTAGGGTTGGTTTAGCTGGTGCCTTGGCCAAAACACTGGACAAGGAGGCCATGCTGCAGTCATGGGGAGGCTTGGCTGAAGTTGCCATTTAGATGTTGATTTACTCTCTGGCCTGATGGGAGAGGCCTTGGCTCCTGTCATCTGTTGTCAGGAGACCTCTGATCGCAGCAACTGGGGGCTCCCCATGTCTCCCTGGGCTGCTTGATCATGTCTCCTTATGATCTGCTTTAGCTTCCTTCAGAGTAAGTACCCAGTGAAGAGAATCTAAAAATGGTTGGAGTGATGGCTGAGTGGTTCACAGTGGCTGCTCTTCCAGGAGATTCCCATACTCAATTGGCAGTTACAACTTTGTGTACTCCAATTCCAGGAGATCTGATGCATGTGATACACAGACAAACAAGCAGACATTGTAGTTAGGAGAGGGGAGGTGGGGAAGAAGAGGACAGGAGAGCACTGGGCAATCCCAGCATTGGAAGCCAGAGACAGGTGTGTATGTTCTGAGAGTAGCCTGGGCTACATAGAAAGCTCCAGGACAGCCAGAGCTATATAATAGAGAGATCCTGTCTGAAAAAAAAAGAGAGAGAAAGAGAAAGAATCCAGTGACTTTAAAAAAATCCAGTGCTGTTTATGTGTGTATATGTCTGTGGATGTGTAGAGGTCAGAGGGCATCTTGCAAGGGTCAGTTCCTTCTACCATTGTCAGTCTCAGGAATTGAACTGAGGAGGTCAGGCTTGCTAGCAAGCACCTCTACCTGATGAGCATCTTGCTGGCCCTGCACTGAGTATCTTTTATGGTCTCCATTGAAAGTCATGATTTTCATTTCTGTGAGTCTGTTTACTAGAAGTAAGTCACTGAATCTGGGTCACGAAGGAGAAGAGTCTTGAGTCCCAGTCCTTGTCACACACCATGGTGTATTTCTAATCCTGGCAGTGGAGTTCAAGGCCAGCATGGGCTACATGTAAAAAGACTATTTCACAAAGAACAAACAAAATCCCAGAGCTGTGAATAAAGGACAAAAAATGACCACTTTTTTTTAGACAACCTTATGTAGTTTAGGTGATCTCAGACATTTTGTTCTCCTGCCCCTGCTTCCTCAGCGCTAGCATTATATGCATATACCATCATTCCCAGCTTCCATGTCCTTTGCTTTAGATTTTTAGGGTTTTTGGTTTGTTTGTTTGTTTGTTTGTTTGTTTGTTGAGACAAGGTCTCTCTATTAGGTAGATCTGGTTGTCTTAGAACTCACAGACATCCTGCTTCTGCCTTCCAAGTGCTGGGATTAAAGTCGTGCCCCATACACACCTGGCTTGTCTTTTTTTTTTAAAGTCCACCCTGGGAGGTTAGTTCCTGGAGCTGTGTAGGATCAGGATCCTCAGGTTCTCCAGGTCCTGTGCACAGAGGACACATAAACGCACACATCCTTCCACACACTTCAGATCATTTTGACGTTGTGCTACCTAACACAGGATAAACACGACTGTAAATAGCTGTTGTGCTCTGGGAGTAATGAATGACAGGGGAAAGTCCACACGTTTTTAGCGCAGACATGTTTTTTTCCCTGAATTATTTTCAGACTATGGTTGGTTAAATTTGTAGCTGCTGTCTGGTTTGAATGCTGTAATAGTGTTTATAACTAAAGGAATCTGCATATGCAGAACTCATAAATATGTAAGGCCAACTGTATATTTAGATTCAGAGACATTCAGTTGCTTATTTTAAAATGGTCTGTTCTCACTATATCCGCATTCCAGTCTCTGGCACTCTAAGCTGGTGTGTCTCTTCCTGTCTTGGCTTCCCTGTAAGATAACATGTGAATCAAAGAATCCATGGCTACCTATCTGGCTACCCTCCTCTATGTTGCTTTAGCTACAGGACTTGACTCGAGAATTGTCCCTAACCTTGGCCACAAATAGGTTCAGCCCTGACTGGGGGATGGGGTGCTAATTTTTTCCAGGGGGTGGAGTGGCAGTACTAGGAGTTGGACCCCGGCCCTCTGACATTGTTAGGCAAAAGCTCTACCACTGAGTAGTCTGTCCAGCCCTTGAGTTTCCTTTTTGTGTTTTCTGTCTTTGTAGGTGGCCTGACTCAGGACCTAAAGGCTGCCTCTGCCTGCTTTCTGATGGCCTGTGAGAAACCAGGAAAGAAGTCTGTGAAAGCCTGTCACAATGTTGGACTCCTGGCACATGATGGACAGGTCAATGAGGATGGCCAGCCTGACCTGGGGAAGGCCAGGGACTACTACACCAGGGCCTGCAATGGCGGCTATGCGGCCAGCTGCTTCAACCTCAGTACCATGTTTCTACAGGGTGCCCCTGGCTTTCCCAAGGACATGGGTCTGGCGTGTAAATATTCCATGAAGGCCTGTGACCTGGGCCACGTCTGGGCCTGCGCCAATGCCAGCCGCATGTACAAACTGGGAGATGGTGTTGGTAAGGATGAGGCCAAGGCTGAAGTGCTGAAAAATAAGGCCCGGCAGCTGCACAAAGAACAGCAGAAAAATGTCCAACCTTTAACGTTTGGGTAGTGTGTGGCCAGCCCCCTCTTCCAAGCAACAGACACTTGATGCTAACGATTCTTCTGTGAGGTCAGATGAACCCTCAGAGGTCAGTCAGTGCCATCTGCTCTGGAGTGTCACCTGCTGGGAGTGGTCAGAAGTGTGGGTTTTAGTAAATAATCCATTGTACTCTGAAGACACCCACAATTATGGGGGGGGGGCTCTTAATTTCAAAACTAGAACTCTATAAAATAGGAGTAAACTATCGAGCCATAGATTTTGAGAGGTTGGGGAGACAGAGAAGGTGGGAAACTTAGCAGCCATGGTCCTAAAAGAATCAGCCATCATTACCATTTTAGTTGGAAGAACTTGAAAATTACAAAGTATCCTAATTTGCATAACAGAGGTCTTAGCACGGAGCAGTCACGACTGCCGCCCTCTGCCTTATGTAACCTAATCAGTGCAGGCTCTTTGCCTATCCAGGGAGACCTTCCAGCAGATCTGTTGGGATCAGTGTGCCGGGTGAAGGTTGAGGGTGGTTATGTTATTCTTGAGTTTGGCAAAGGAGGCAAAACCTAAGCCTCCCCTCCTCTAGACAAGACATTCAGAATTGAAAATTAGCCTCTGGGGAGAGACAGATGACTCTCGAGGCAGCTCCAGCTAGGAGTCTGACATGATGGCACAGAGTTGGCCACTGAGCAGAGCCTTGTGCTGCTTATGCTGGCCTTGGACTTCCAGCCCTGCCTCAACCTCCCTGGCGCTGGGATTACAGGCTCACGCCACTAAGCCAGGCAAGACTGAATTTGTTAAGCCGTCCAGATGAGTTAACTGTCTCAGTTGATCATTAATCTGTTATGCTATCTTCAGACCCTGGCAGGATGGAATGTGTCCGTCACGGCTGTGCAGTTTTCTTCTTTTCTTTGTGTGTAGGTGTATATGCCTTTTTAAGAATATTTTTCCTTCTGTTGTCTCTTTACTTATCACCAGGGGGCGAGCTTGTCCTTTTCCTCTGATAACTGGTCTGTACTATCTATCTCTGCCCTGATCCTATCTGGCGGCTAGCTGCTCTAGAAAGAAGGCTTGCCTTTGAAGGTGGTAAGCAGAGCCAGCTGCCTTCTCAAGTTGATACAGGAGAAGCCTTTGAAAAGACATCAAGTTTGTTTTTAGAATGCCTTGAAAATAGTGTTTGGTGTGATTGAACGCCATAGGCCAACAAGCATCGGGATCATAGGTAATCATGTTAACCATAGGGAAGATGCTGACCATGGGGGCTATAAAGAAGACCACATGACTCCTGCTGCCCCGCCTGAGACCGCACAGTGGAAGGAGACAACTGATTCCTGCAAGTTGTCCTCTGACTTCCACGCAGGAATGCACACACAATAAGTGAATAAATGTAATAAAACATGTAAGACAGAAGACATGACTTGATTAAAAGATAATTCAAAAGCCGAGCATAGTGTTGAACACCTTTAATCCCAGCACTCGGGAGGCAGAGGCAGGTGGATCTGTTGTGAGCTCAAGGCCAGCCCAGTCTACAGAGCGAGTCTAGGACAGCCAGGGTAACATAGAGAAACCCTGTCTCGAAAACTAAAAAAGAAAAATGAGTCATAGTTCCAGGGGATCTGATGACCTTCTGACCTCTGCAGGCAGTAGGCACATATATGGAACACAGTTATGTATATGTGTGTATATACAGGCAGAAGTCTTATGTTACATATATGTGTGTATATATACTGGCAGAAGTCTTGCACAACATAAAATTCTTAAAAAGGTTTACGTGGTAGGATAGTTGAGAACAGTCTTTTAGGGTCATGAGACCACTCTGTATGGTACTCTTGATGGTGAATACAGGTCATGGGCCATTTGTTCAGATTGGTAAAATGTGAAGCAAGAGTGAATCCTAAAGTAAGTGAGGACTTTAGTGTCTGCATATGCCTTCTGCTGAGTGTGTTGAGGCTGGTTTGTGTAAGGGGTGATTTTTTTGTATATAGGAAATTGTTGTATTGTCTCAATTGTGCTGTGAACCAAAAGCTCTAAGAAAATCTGTTCAAAACAGAATCACACCAAGATACTACCTCACACCCAATAGGACTACTACTGTTAAAATAAATGTCAAGTATAGAGAAGTTGGAACCCTTATATACTGTTGATGGGAATGTGAAAGTTTAGAAATAAATTGATTTTTGTTTAATGAAATTGCTTGAAAAGGTCTTGACTATCACCATAGCAGAGAAAATACCTAGACTTTGGCAGTGATGGATGTGTACAGTTCTGGATTAGTCAGACGCAGACTAAGCTTATGTGTTTAGTCACCTGATAATGAGAAAAAATAGGAAATTTTAAAGTAGCTCTGTGAGCCAGTATTTGCATTTCTGTATAGATACCTACAGGAACTGAAAGCTGGGTCTCCTGGGACCTCTTTGTGCCCTTTGTTCATAGTAGCATCAGCTAAAGGTCCAGCAGTCCAGACGTCAGTGAGTGAAAAAAAACAGGATGCCGGTACACAATAGGATGGAAGCAGCCATGAGAGGAGGATTCTGACTTGGTAAAATGGAAATAAACTGAGAAGACTATGCTAAGTGAAGTATGTCAGTCACAAAAGATAAGTGCTGTATGTACTTATCTAGAACCATGTTTGTTTTTGTTTTTCCAAGACAGGGTTCCTCTCTGTGTCTCTGACTGTCCTGAATCTCTTTATAGATGGGCTGGCTTCGAACTGACAGAAATCCACCTGCCTCTACCTCCTGAGTGCTGGGATTAAAGGTTTGTGCTACCACTGCCCAGCTGGCCAATATTTTTTAAATGCAGAGTTTGAATGTTTTATTATAGAGATGGTATAGGAACCGGTAAGATGACTCAGCAGGTAAAACCACTTGCTGCCAAGCCTGACCCCAGGATCTATATAGTAGGAAGCACCAAATGTCAGAAAAAGGTGGGTGCTGGAGAGGTGACTCGGGTTAAGAGCACTGGCTACTCTTCCAGAGGACCTGGGTTTGATTCTCAGCACCCACATGGCCACTTACAACTGTCTTGTGCCCTCTTCTGGCCTCCTCAGGCACTGTACATATGTACACACACACATTGTTTTGAAGTCTTATTTTTTTTTAACATTTATTTTTATTTTATGCATATGATTGTTTTGTCTGCATGTCTGTCTGCACCACTTATGTTTTCATTCCCTGGACCTGGAGGTTCAGGTAGTTGTGAGCCACCGTATGGGCTCTGGGAAGTCAACTCAGGTCCTCTAGAAGAGCAGCAAGTGTATTTTGGGTTTTTTTTTTGGCAGGGGAGATGGAGATCTCTGGGTAGCCCTCGCTATGTTGAAACTCACTCTGTAGACCAAGCTGACCTCAAACTCAGAGATGCCTTTAGCCATGAAGGATACGTATATTCATATGCACATACACATAATTAAAATGAGCTCTTTTTAAAATTAAGAATTGATCCGCAGCCTGGCCTGTTGTCACACGCCTTTAATCCCAGCACTTGGCAGGCAGAGGCAGGCGGATCTCTGTGAGTTTGAGGCCAGCCTGTTCGACAAGGAGAGTTCCAGGACAGCCAGGGCTGTTAGACAAAGAAACCCTGTATTGAACAAAAAAGAAAATAAATGGGACTGGAGAGACTGCTCTTGTAGAGGACATGGGTTAGGTTCCCAGTACCTATGTAGTACCTACCTAGTAGCCTTTTTTTGATTTTGGTTTTGGTTTTTTGAGTCAGGGTTTCTCTGTGTATATCTGGCTGTCTTGGACTTTCTTTGTAGACCAGGTTGACCTTGAACTCACAGAGATCCACCTGCCTCTCTCTGCCTCCCCAGTGCTGGGATTAAAGGCGTATGCCACCACACCAGCCCTAGTAGCCTTAAAACCATTGCTGACTCCAGTTCCAAAGGATCCAATTTCTTCTGACCTCTGCAGGCACCAGGCACACACATGGTGTATATGCATTCATGTAAACGAACATATAAAAATATTTTTTTTAGACATTAAGAATTTATTTAAAAAAAACACTTTTCAAAAAAAAATACTTGCATTCTTTGGCACAATGCTGTTGCCTTAAGAATCATCTTTGGCCTGGAGAGTTGGCTCAGCGGTTAAGAGCACTGGCTGCTCTTCTAGAGGACCCGGGTTCAATACATGGCAGCTCATACCTGTCTATAACTCATGTTCCAACACCATCACACAGACAAACATGCAGGCAAAACACCAGTGCACATGAAATAGAAATGAATAATTTAAAACAAACAAAGAATCCTATCTTTTTAAAGCCAAGTGTGGTGCTGCATACCTCTAATCCCAGCACTGGGCAGACAGAAGCAGGCAGATCTCTTGAGTTCTAGTCCAGACTACAGAGAAAAACCCTGTCTTGAACCATCCCCCAAGAAAAAAGAAAGAAAAAAAATTCTATCTTTTCATTTAAACAACAGCTTTTGTGATTCTGAGGAGTTGTTTTACTTGCCTCTTGGGTACTTTTTTTTTTTTTTTAATGGAGTAATTCCTGCCTAGGACATGAGGCACCTAAGTCATAAGGTCACATTCTGAGATATGGCTGGGAACAATAAGAGAAGGTTATCTGTCAAATGTTACATTTCAAGCCAGATGTGGTGTATCCTTGTAATCCCCAGGCTGCGGAGATTGAATTCCCAGCCACCCTGAGGCCCTGTTTCAAAAAAAAAAAAATTCCATTGTGGGACACATGGATGGTGTGGGGCCTGCCTGAGCTAAGGAGTGTGAGGCAAGGGGGTGGGGGGAGTGAGAGATTGAGGCAACTGGATAGGCAAAATTTAGAATACGGTCAAGCATGAATTTAAAGAGAAACATAAATTTTAGCTTGGGCAATTCCAAGGACAGTGGGAGTCATTCATACTGATTTGACACTTGTATGAAGGGGTTGAACAAGAAACAAATGTTTGTTGATTTTTAAGATAAATATAAATATATATCTAAAAATGATTTTTTTTGTTTTGTCTTATGAAGTTACTTGAAGACTTTTGCGAGGAGCAGCACAGGGCAGAGAAAGCGCCTTGACTTCGTGTCTTGCAGGCACGCACTGCTCTGGGTTAGGGAGACAGACTGAACTGTTTAGGGCACCTGACAAGGAATGAGAAAACAAAATTAAAAAATAATTGTTTTAGGGGCTGTTAAGATGACTCAGTGGGTGAATGTGCTTGCCCCCAAACCTGACAAATGGAATTTAGTTCCCAAAACCCTTGTAAACATGGTGAAGGAAACCAACCTCCAGGCTCTCGGGGTGTGTCTGGCATGCAGGTACCCCCCACACACACTAATGATGGTGATGATAATAAAAGTTTAAATACATTTTTAGAAAGCTTTGGCTTCCAGCCTTCTTTTGCAGCATACATCTTCAACTTTGAAGTCTGCCTCATGTTTGTGGTGGTTGTGTGGACCCGGACTGCAGTTTTTAGGTCCAAAGAGCATATACTGGTTTCCACTCTTTGTTCTACATTTTATTGACTCTCTGTCCCTGGACAAGTTACCCAACCTTCTGTGTTCAGGTAGATAAGAAAGGCTTCCAGCAGATCCTTGGGAGGATTAAGTAATAGCCCTTATCCTAGAACGATCAACTTTAGAGCGCAGATTCTTCAGTTAGATCATTGTTTCTTGCCTGGTGGTATTAGCTTCTGTGGGAGTTTAGGTTTTAAAACAAGCTGTCATCATTTTACTCTCTGGGGCAAAGGAGGAGGCTTTCTGGGGCAGGGGTTGATGGCATAGAGCAGCTGCAAGAAGTGGGCCTGGGGCAGGGGACTTGGGGCCCCATCATTCCCTCCTTTTTCTTCTGCCTGAACATGTTCCCTGAGAACTGCACCTGCTGAGGGCTGAGAGTGGAAGCTATTCCCAGCTGTTGCCCCTGCACGGGGCTGAGGAGTGCCGATTGTGTTACAGTTTATGTGTCAGGCCTCCCTACTGTTTAAATGAGAAAGGTAATCCTTTGCCCAACATATGCTTCCCCACCCCCACGCCAATTCCTGTCACTGTATTTAGCTCCATCTTGTTCCTTGCTTGAGTTTCTGCATCAGGGGACTTCCTGTGGTCCCTGTATTACCACCCAAAAACAAAAGATGGTCAGTACACACATTGGAACTGTGGGGGTGGATGTGTTCCATTAACTACTGACAACACAAAATGTATACATATGTAACATTGTATACCTTGAATACATACATTTTTTCATTTGTCAGTTTATTATGAATGAAATAAGGAAAAAAACAACAAAAATACACCTTTGCCTATGATGGGTTCTTTCCTGGAACCCCTTCCCTCATCTCCTGAGCTGGAAGCTGCACGTTCCTCCAGGCTGCAGTAGTGCAGTCCTGTCTGCCTGAATCCGCTCCTGCACGTAGCTGCCATCCATCAGAGCAGGGATGACAGTTGCCAGCCTCTCTCTATTTATGGTCTCTGTGAGTTCCTGGTGACCAAGGGGTTTGGTCGGCTCTATCTCTACCCTCAGAGACCTGAGGGAGGTTGGGCACATCCCAGGCCTTCAGTGACTGCTGAGACAACTTGACAGCCTCCCCTACCAAGACAAATCAGACCTAGGCTCCAGCTCCCAGGGAAGGCTCTGTGTGGTTCATGGGGCTGTAAACACGCCTCCACCCCATCCTACCCTGAGTCTGTATATGGCTCTCTTGTACAGTAGATAAGATCAGCTCTGCTTTTATTGAGCTCTGAACTTTAAAAAAAATTGTTTTTTGAATTTTAAAATAATGGACAGGACCCAGAATTACCACCTTAACATCTTAAAGCTTGTGCTCGGTCATTTAATGCCAGAAGACCAGGCAGTATTAATATCCTCATGACCAAAGAATCTGAAGTAGGCCACGTGTGCTTGGAATACTAAGAATAACTGAGGAAGGACCGAATGCAGGTGATGGCCAGTCGTTATGAAGGATGATACAAAGCTAGTTGCTTTTTTGTTCTAATTCTGTCATAGATTTCGCTTTGGTGATAGATAAATGCATAAAATATATTCCAAGTACTGAAAATTAAATTTAATGTGATTCTCCACATCTCCATTCCAAATGCCAGTCTCACTGCATAGAAGTTTACTGAGTTACATACGTTTTGGATCAGGTTAATTTTGATAGCCGGGCATGGTGGCTCATGCCTTTAATCCCAGCACTGGGGAGGCAGAGACAGGTGGATCTCTGTGAGTTCGAGGCCAGTCTGGTCTACAAAGTGAGTCCAGAACAGCCAGGACTATTACAAAGAGAAACTCTGTCTTGAAAAACCAAAACCAAGGGCTGGAGAGATGGCTCAGAGGTTAAGAGCACTGGCTGTTCTTCCAAAGGTCCTGAGTTCAATTCCCAGCAACCACATGGTGGCTTGCAACCATCTACATTGAGATCTGGTGCCTGGGCACATATGTAGAGCAAATACTGTATACATAATAAATAAATAAATGTTTAAAAAAAAATTAATGTGTGATGTTTTTATTCATTTGCAAGTTTTTTTAAATAGTAATTTTTGAGATTTATTTTGTTGTTTTTGTTTGCTTACCTTCCTTCCTTCCTTCCTTCCTTCCTTCCTTCCTTCCTTCCTTCCTTTCTTTCTTTCTTCTTTCTGGGTTTTTGGAGATAAGAGTTTGTGTAGCAGCCCTGGTTATCCTGGAATTAGCTCTGTAGACCAGGTTGGCCTCAAACTCACAGAGATCTGCCTGCCTCTGCGTCCCAAAAGCTGGAATTAAAGGCCTGCATTGCCACTGCTGGCTCTTTGTTTATTTCTTTTTCTTTTTTTTCCGAGACAAGGTTTCTTTGTGTAGTCCTGGCTGTTCTGGACTCACTTTGTAGTCCAGACTGGCCTTGAACTCACAGCAATCCACCTGCCTCTGCCTCCTGAGTGCTAGGATTAAAGTCTTGTGCCATCACACCCAGCTGGCTCTGTGTCTCTCTCTTTCTTCCTTCCTTCCTTCCTTCCTTCCTTCCTTCCTTCCTTCCTTCCTTCCTTTCTTTCTTTCTTTTTAATTTTATGTATACAAGTGCTTTATCTGCATGTACACCTGCATGCCAGAAGAGGGCAACAGATCTCATTATAGATGGTTGTGAGCCACCATGTGGTTGCTGGGAATTGAACTCAGGACCTCTGGAAGAGCAGCCAGTGCTCTTAACCTCTGTGGCTTTTGTTTCTTGAGACAGGGTCCCCTTACACAGTCCTGGCTGTCCTAGAACACTCACTTTGTAAAGAGGCTGAACTTGAATTCACATGTAGGCTCCTGCTTCTGCCTCCCGATTGCTGGGAATAAAGGCATGCACTACACACCTGGATAAAGTTATTTTTTAAAATATAGTTGCTGGGGGGTGGAGGGAGGGGATGGTAATGGAAGTAATGTTTAAAATATATAGTTAGTTAGTTAGTTAGTTAGTTGATGGTCAGGCCAGGCATCATCCTGTGAGTTTGAGGCTAATAGGTCTACAGAGTGCATTCCAGGACAGCTAGGGCTATGTAGAGAGACACTGTCTCAAAAAACAACAACAACTACAAAAAACTGATGGTCTTTGTTCATCATAGCTACTTGTTAACAGGGACCAAGAACCCTGACCTCTTGCAATTTCTGAGATTTTTTTGTCTCTAGCAGTAGGTACCCTATTTCTCCTTCCCCTGGGGATGTCTGTTTAAATGAGAGGGCTTCTTGACCAGGTGAATGAAAACCCAGAGTTCAAACAAACAACCCCAGAGCAGTCACAAGCACTCAGGCAAGGCATGAGTCCTCCTTAGCTGGACACTTCCCTCTCTGCATCCTGACTCCATGGCTTTGGCATTTGGTGTTGTTGTTGGTTTTGAAGCACAATATTGTGTACCCCATGCCATCCTTGAATTCACTGTGGAGCCAGAGATGGCCTTGAATTCCTGATCAAGTGCTGGGTATACAGACATGTACCACTACACCCAGTTTCTGCAGTGGTGGGGATTGAACCCAAGGCCTTAAGCATGCTAAGCAAGCACTCTACCAACTGAGCCCATCCCTAGCCCCTAAGCTTTAGCTTTTTACACACAGTTACATTGCAACAGCTTGCTTTCTTGCTCCTTAATGTGAGCCTGGGCTACTACTAGTAGTCTCAAAACTCAGCCTAGACGTTGCCTCCTGGAAGCCTCCTGGGTCCTGAGGTCCCTGACATTCAATCTCCTTCTGCTTCTCCCTTGGTTCTTTTCCCAGGTTTGGAACTGGATGGACATGCCTGGAGCATGGATTACACCTGACTCATTTCTGCTCTCAGCAAAGATAAATGTCACACGCGTATGGAAGGGAAGGGACAGGAAGGGAAACTCTGGAGACAAATCCTATCTTCCAGCAAGTCTGCTGAGCATCAAAATGGTACCATTTTAGAGAAAAGCTTGGTCACATGAATGGATTGTGTTAGCTGGATATAGTAACATATGTCTGTAACCTCAGCCCTCAGGCAGGAGGGCTGCTGTAAGGTGGAGGCCAACCTGACCTACATAGTTTAGGGCCAGCCTGGGATACATAGAAAAACAAAACCAAGAACCAATCAACCAACCAAACAAACAAACAAAAAACCGCTGTCAGAAAAGGAAGCTTTTGTCCTCCAACCTTTTTTTCCTCATCTCTGAAGTAGAGAATATACCCACTTTCAAGGCTAATGTCACGGTTAAAGGATTAAATGAGGTATCTAGCTCAATGTCTGCCACTTCCTACTTTCTGCTGGAAGTGGAACTAGGCTTGTTTTGCACAGATCCAGAGAGCAGAAGTAGGGCCCAGTGGGCACAGACCTTAGATTATAGAGCCTGAGTTGAAGGAAGAACATTCTACTTGGCAGAATGGGAAACCTTAGGAGGTGAACTTCAGGTCCCAGGCACATGCAAGTCAAACTGCGTGCTCAGGGCCAGGGCTGATGGTAATGGTTCTAAGTGAAATTTAATAGGAATTAGTGTGGGAAATCTGAAACACAGAGGCCAGATGAGGCATTCATGTCTGCAGTCATCAGCTTTGCCTTGCTGCAATGAAATACCTGAGGCAGCTAATAAAAGAGGTGGCACACGCCTTTAGTCCCAGCACTGGCAAGGCAGAGGCAGGCAGGTCTCTGAGTTCTTGTCTCATTTGGTCTACAAAGTGAGTCCAGGACAGCCAGGGCTACACAGAAAAACCCTGTCTCAAAAAAAAAAAAAAAAAAATCAAAACAAGGTTGATTTAGCTCACAATTCTGGAAGTTCAAAATCTGAGTCACAGAACAGACTATGATATGGGCTGAGAGCAAAGTGGCCGGAGTATGTGTAGGAGCAAGCAAGGGACTGATCTCAGGCTCACAGCAAGGAAGAGGGGAAGGGCCAGGCTTGCTGCTTTAACTGTAACTCACCCCTTCTTCTTTTGTTTTGTTTTGAGACAGGGTTTCTCTGTGTAATAACAGCCCGGACTGTCCTGGACTTACTTTGTAGACCAGGCTGGCCTTGAACTCACAGAGATCCACCTGCCTCTGCCTCCCAAGTGCTGAGATTAAAGGTGTGCACCACCATGCCCGGCTCCCCTTTGCCCCTTTTCCCTCTTTCTTTCTTTCTTTCCTTCCTTCCTTCTTTCTTTTTTTGGTTTTTCAAGACAGGGTTTCTCTGTGTAATAGCCCTGACTGTCCTGGACTTGCTTTGTACACCAGCCTGGCCTCGAACTCAAACACACAGAGATCCTCCTGCCTCTGCCTCCCAAGTGCTGGGATTAAAGGTGTGCGTCATCACGCCTGGCTCCCCTTCTTTTAAAAAATATTTATTCACTTATTTATTCCTGGGTGTCTGAGTGCATAATGTGTGTGGATGTGAGTACCACTGTGCTCACATGGAGGTCAGAGGCCAGCTCTGTGGAGCTGGTTCTTTCCACTTTTTTTTTTTTTTTTTTTTTTTGGTTTTTTCAAGACAGGGTTTCTCTGAATATCTCTGGCTGTCCTGGACTCGTTTTGTAGACCAGGCAGGCCTCGAACTCACAAAGATCCGCCTGCCTCTGCCTCCCAAGTGCTGGGATTAAAGGCGTGCGCCACCACCGCCCGGCCTCTTTCCACTTTTATATGGGTTCCCAGACCAGAACTCAGGCTTATGCAGCAAATGCTGAGTTAGCTCATGGCCACATTTCTTTTTTCATTATTTTATGTTTTGTGGCAGGGTCTTGTCCAGGCTACTGTTTTTTTTTTTTTTTTTTAAGATTTATTTATTTATTTTATGTACATGAGAGCTCTATCTGCATGCACACCTGCAGCCAGAAGAGGGCATCAGATCTCAATGTAGATGGTTGTGAGCCACCATGTGGTTGCTGGGAATTGAACTCAGGACCTCTGGAAGAGCAGGCAGTGCTCTTAACCGCTGAGCCAACTCTCCAGCCCAAGCTACTGTTTTTTTTGTTTGTTTGTTTGTTTTTTTTTTTTTTGAGACAGGGTTTCTATGCGTAGCCCTGGCTGTCCTGGAACTCACTCTGTAGACCAGGCTGGCCTCAAACTCAGACATTCACCTACCTGATTATGCCTCCCAAGTGCTGCGACTAAAGGCGTGTGCCACCACTGCCTGGGCTGATAAGACACCTTTTATAAAGCAACTTATAGAAGAAGCATTTAATCGGGGCTAGAGTTTCAGAGGGCTAGAGTCCATGATGGTGGAGCAAAGGTATGGCAGCTGAGAGCTCACATCTCTCCAGCAGGATGCGGACAACACAATGAGAACGGTGGGCGATGTCTAAAATCCCAAATCAGTTCCCAGGAACACACCTCCTCCAGCAGGGCCACACTTCCTACTCCTTCCCAAACAGCCAAGTGGGGACCAAGAATTCAGATATATGAGCCTATTCGAACCATTTCATTCAAACAGCCACAGCTGGCGTCAAGCTTACTATATTGCCAAGGCTAACTCTGAATTAGTGAAATTTCGACAGTGCTAGAATTACACACCACCAGCTATGTAATAACACTCTTAAGAACTACCAAGGGAAGCTGGGCGTGGTGGCATACACCTTTAATTCCAGCACTTGAGAGGCAGAGGCAAGCAGATCAATGTGTGTTTGAGGCTAGGTCTACAAAGTGAGTCCAGGACAGCCAGGGCCACACAGAAAAACCTTGTCTCAACACCCCCCCCCAAAAAAAAAATAAAAAGAAATAAAAAGAAAAAGAATTACCAAGGGGACTAAGCAGTGGTGGCCCACACCTTAATCCCATTGGATCTCTGATTTTGAGACCAGCCTAGGGGGAGTGAGGCTGGAAGGGTGACTCGCCTGTAAAGCACTTGCTGTACAAACAGGAAGACTAAAGGTCAGATCTTCAAGTCCCATGTCAAGCCAGGTGGGTGGGGTGGCCCTCCTACAATCCCACAGTTTGGGTGGGGTGAGATAGGGGATCAATCCCCAGAACAAACAGACTAGTTAGACTGACCCACATCAGCAAACTCTGGGTACCAAGTGAGAGACCCTCCCTGCCCCAATATATAAGGTGAGAGTTGTCAAGGAAGATGCTTGGTCTCAAACTCTGGGCTCCACTTACATACACAGGCAAACATGAAGGCACATACATACACATTCCACACACCCGTGCACAATCAAAAGATTTACCTCATTCCCAATGCCACACCACAATGACCTAAAGTTCTCCCTCAATGCCCCTCTTCTCAAAGGTTCCACTAACTCCCAACAGCACTCACTGCTCTGGGAACTAAGCTTTTAACATGGAGGGGCACATGACTAAATCAAGCACAGCATTGCCCTCTGTCATTCATTACTCATTCAGCCAGCACCGAGGCTGGATGCTGGGGACACAGACGCCGATAGCGTTTGTCACTTAGGAGCTCATAATCTCAATCGTGACCACTGTTTGAGCACAAACTATTCTAATGTTCTCAGCAACCTTCCAAGGAAGCTTTCATTCTTGCCATTTTTCAGACAGAGAAACTGATGTGTAGTTAGAATTTTGGTGTTTTTAAAAACACAGAAGTGTTATGTGAATATGTTTTTGTTTCAATCCCTGGTGTGGGATATGGGGGTTGCTTCAGATTATCCACAGCAGTTTACCATGCTTTGTCTCAGGCGCTGGCAGGAGTATGATTTTCCAGCTCCAGATAGTTTATGTTTGGAATTCTGGGGACTCTTCAGAGGGTATTCAAGAGCCAGAGCCCCGAGAGAGGTGGTGTCTGAAGCTCCTGCTCTAGTTGCTGGTTGCTGGTTGGAGATATGTTGACAACAAAGATCAAACTTGTCCCCAAGGAACTTGATGTCCCTAATCAGCAGGAAGTAGTCTTAACAATATTGATGCCCCCTATCCCTAACCTTCTTTCTCTCCTACCTGGTGTTGGGGAGTTGGAAGGGATTGGGGTGGTGGAGGAAGGTAGGAAAAAGAACCCAATAAATAGCCAAAAGTCTAGCTACACGGAGGCTTAGCCAAAAGTAGCTATTAGAAATACAACAGACCTAGTGAGTACCGCAGTTGGAATTAGAGTTTAGCCTTGCCTGTATCCTTTCATTCAGATAGATATTGGAAACCAAACAGCACACACCTCATCTCTGAGCATTAAACAGAGTCTGGGGAACATGAGTTAAAGGCTAAGGTCAGCTGCAGAGGGACGCTGTGTCCCCACAGTTCACTCTGTGCTCCAGAGTCCTCTCTCCCTGCCACATGGAGAGCCCGGGAGAACATGCTGAGGTCAGATGTTCTGCTCACCCGATTAGCAAACTGCCTGGGCCAGGGTTCCCTGAGGGAATCTGAAACCAGCTGGGTTCCATCACTCCAGGAATAGCAGCTGACACTGCTTCCCACCCATTGATGGCCTCTGATCAGGTTCCCTGAGGCCCCAGCAGGCTCCAGACATCAGGGGCAGCAAGATGTGATCGGGAAGCTGCTGTGGTGTAGGTAAGAACGGTGACATTAAATGCCTTATGTGCGCAGGGACCTCCTGGAAGAGAGTTCCTATGAGGGAGGCTGTGCAGCATGGAGCCCATTTTGCAGATGAGGAAATTAGGGCTCAGATGTAGTGTGCCCAAAGTCATAGTGAGTATGTGGCAGGCCCAGAGTTGAGTCTAGGCTGCCCCTGCCAGTGACACTGATTCTGTGAGAAGGAAAGACTACTCTTAAGACCTCAGAAGGGTCCTGGGCATAGCAGACAAATATCCAGGCTTCAGAGTGATGCCCCAGTAGAATCTGGCCTAGGATCCTATAACACCAGTTGTAGCTGGATGAGGTGTCACATACTTGTAATCCCAGTACTCAGGAGGTAGAGGCAGGAGTATTGCTGCAGGTTCAAAGCCTATAGAGTGAGTTCCAGGCCATCTCGGCTCCAAATTTAAGACCCTGTTTCAAAACAACAAAAGAAAAGAAAGACTAGATTGAAGAGCAGGTTAAGGCCCAGCAGCTACATGTAGGCATTATGTAGGGGCCAGAGCCCTACCAGCCTTTAGTGTTCTTGGAGCCTAATGTTTCCTTTGTTTTGCACTTTCTAGACTCGATTTCTAGTGGGCACTTGGTGGGATGGGCTGTGGGTGGGATGAGATGAACAAAAGATGCAGGATCTACTCAGGGCCTGTACATTTGCAAGGGTGGAGTTTGGATTAAAGTTCCTGGCCAATGTTTGGTTTGGGCTAGACTTTGGCAGTTCTCAACCTGTGGGTCACAAACCCTTTGGAGGTCAAACAACCCTTTCACAGGGGTCACCTAAGACCACCGAAAAACACAGATGAATATCATTATATTATTCATAACAGTAGCAAAATTACAGTTATAGAGTAGTAACGAAATACTTTTATGGCTGGGGGCCACCACAACATGAGGACTATATTTTTCATTTTATTTTATGTGCATTGGTATTTTGCCTGCATGTGTATCTGTGTAAAGGTGTCAGATCCCCTGGAACTAGAGTTACAGATAGTTGTGAGCTGCCACGTGGGTGCTGGGAATTGAACCCCAGTCCTCTGGAAGAGCAGACAGTGCTCTTAACCACCTAGCTATCTCTCCAGCTCGAGGGACTATATTAAAGGGCACAGCTTTTGGAAGGTTGAGAACCACTGGGCTAGAGGGTCTTTAGGCTTCTTTCTCTTTCTGCCCTCGTAGCTTTGTAAAAGACATGGAACATGCCCTCCTGTGGCTGGCAGTAACTGTAAAATTCCTACTTTTCCAAAGCAAGTTTACAAAGCACCCTAAGCTGTTGTGGCTACAGGTGGTACATCCTGCTTGAGGGACACACATGAAGTAGCTAAAGAGCTGACCCTTCCCCCCTTCTCCTGTCACCCAGGAATCAGGGAGAACCTAACTGGAACCTCTCCAGCTCTGCTTCAGCTCCTGCCTCCAGGTCCTTGCCTTGAGCTCTGGCCCTGGTTTCTCCAAATGGTGCAGTATGATGTGGAGGTGTAAGCCCAAGTTGTTTTTGGTCATGGTGTTTACTACAGCAACTAATACAGAAACTACACTGGACACCCTATATTTTTATTTCATACTAGACCCTGCAAATTGTGTAGTTTGTTTATGTGCTTGCCGGACTCTGGAGCGGAAGGCAGCTGCTCAGGACCTGTAGTGGTTCTGGGATCCATCAAAGGCTTGTCAATCCCATGATCCCATCATTTGGGCTAATGGCTGAGTCACCAACAGACAGGAAGGAAGCTAGCCTCTATACCAGGCAAGTCTGGCCATTACAGTAAATCTCTTCAAGACTATACAGCTGCAAGAGAGAACCCCGGTGCTAGATGAATTCTGAGGGTCAAACTGGAAACCACAGAGGAGAGGTACCATGTGAAGAATTTAGGCTCAGTGTCAGGAGGATTCCCTAATAGCCAAAATGTAATCATAATATGCAAAATATACCCCAATAAAGCTGTTTAGATGCAGCTGTGACGCAGGCAGCTGATAGACACAGAGCGTTTCTTGTGTGCAAGTAACTGTTCTTCACGGGAATGCAGGCAAAAGCAGATTAGTGAACAATGGTCTCCACAGGAGGTTCAGTCCTATCTCCACCACGTAATAGCTGTGTGACTTGGGGCAAGTTACTTGGCCTCTTTTTTTTTTTTGGTTTTTTGAGACAGGGTTTGTCTGTGTAACAGCCCTGGCTGTCCTGGACTTGCTTTGTAGACCAGGCTGGCTTTAAACTCACAGAGATACGCCTGCCTCTGCCTCCCAAGTGCTGGGATTAAAGGCATGAGCCCCCACACCCGGCTCTGAGCTTCTATTTTATCACCTTGAAAGTAAGGATTAAAAAAAAATTCCCTCCCCTGGGTTAGTGTGAGGAAAAAGTTTACATATGTAAAACATGCTGAGTAGAAAGTGACATAAATGAAGTACTATGTAGAAGTGTTAGTCGTTTTATCTAATTCCAGAACAGCTCTACAGTATAGGCATGTCGCTGCATTCCCATTCGACAGACATGTAAACTGAGTCTTGGGAGAGGTAAGTGGCTTGTTGGTGACAGCACTGTTAAGTGGTGGAGCAGGAGGTTCAGTCCTGAAAGTTGGTCAGACTTCATGGCCATTGTCCTAGAATTTCAACCATGGTAGGTGTCTAACTATTGTTTCTAAGTCCGTGGGAAATAACTGTCAGGTGTGTTCACTCTGAGCCTTCTGAATCAATCCCCTGTCTGCTCCCCCCTCCTTGCGGGCTCAGTCTGAGCTCTAGTCTCTTTGACCTCTGACCTCACCTCTGTATGCTCACCCCAGCCCCTCACATCTGCACCGCATTCCATGGTGTCATGTTTTCACTTTCTGTGGCTCATTAGTTTTTGGCTGCCTTTCTGGCACACAGCCCAGTGTGCCAGTCCTCCAGACAGATCCCAGCCAGCCAGGGCTGCCTGCCCACAGGGACCATCGAGCCACATGGGAGGGGGTTGTGCAGTCTAAACACCAGGAACTCAGGAGTTGTTGCTGTCTGGGTGTGTTTGGAGTCATTCACTGAGTGTGGTGAAAAAGGAAAGGCCTCGAGGCCCACTCTCCCTTTTAACACATCCCATGTGAGAGCCAGTATCTCCACTCTGGAAGAATCTGAAGAAGGCTGCTCATTAGGCTCTAGGAACCCCTGTGGTCCTTTATAACTACAGAGGGCTAGCCCCTACAGCCTGTCTCTGCTACAGTACAGGGTCTTCTGCCAAATTCCTGACAGGGCTTCTATGTAGAATTACTGTAGAAAATACAGGAAATGAGCCAGGGTTGTAGCTCAGTTGGTAGAGTGGTTGTCAAGTCTGCATGACACCCTACATTCTGTCCTCAGCACCACATGAAGTGGCATATGCCTATAATCCAAGTGCTCAGGGGGTAGAGGCAGGAGGTCAGGAGTTCAAGGCCAGCCTGGGCTACATAAAATCATGCTTCATGAATGTAAACAAACCAAACATCTAAAGATGCAAAACAAACTACCAGTGTTTAGTACATTTGGAGTCAGCTGCTGCTGGGGTACCAAACCCAGGCCAAGTGACCAGCCATAACGGCCAGAGAAGCCACGGCCACAAAACCGATTTAGTGAGCTAGGTACAGTTTTTTTTGTTTTGTTTTTTTCGAGACAGGGTTTCTCTGTGTAGCCCTGGCTGTCCTGGACTCACTTTGTAGACCAGGCTGGCCTCGAACTCGCAAAGATCCGCCTGCCTCTGCTTCCCAAGTGCTGGGATTAAAGGTGTGCGCCACCACTGCCCGGCGTACAGTTTTTGTTTAGCTTACAGAAATTCAATTATATTTGCTATCAAAAGACTAGAGAGAGACAGAAATAGAAAAATAGATTTTATACTAAATATATGGACTGTCCTTTTCAGGAGTCCCAGTGGCCAGGAGCCTTACAGGTACTTTCATGTGTGTGCATCTTGCACATTGAACATGATTCAAATGGTATTGCCCTTGAGCAAGTCAGTATTTTCATCAGCTCTCACACCAAAGGAGCTGTAGGCTATTCCATGGATGGGGAGGAAGAGGCTGTGTATGTTTAATGACAGTTCAGTGTTACTTCGTGAGTGAATAGTTAGAGACTCACAGACGTAATTTTGGGCTGCATGTAATGGAACACAACTGTGATACCAACATTTGGGAGGTAGAAGCAGAAGGATCAGGAGTTTAAAGAATTTGAGGCTAGCCTGGGCCACATGAAACATTGTCTCAAAAACAAAAACCAAACAAATACAGAAGCAGGAAAAAAAGCCTCAAGATAATTTTAATTATTAATAACTTTGCAGACTTATCATAGATGAAGTAGTTTTGCTATGGTTGTGTCTCTTTTTTTCCTACTGAGGATGGAATGGAGAACCGAGGTTGTGTTAAACATGTTCCCTTCCCACTGGGCTATACTCCCAGCTTACATAAGCTTTTAAAAAAAAATGGGTGGGGGTTGCTGGAGAGCTGGCTCGGCAGTTAAGAGCACTGGCTGCTCTTCCAGAGGACCTGGGTTAGATTCCCAACACTTACATGGGGGCAAACAACCATCTGTAACTCCAGTTCCAGCGTATCTGAAGCCTTCTGGCTTCCATGGGCATAAGACATGCAAGCTGTGCACAGACATATATGCAGGGGAAAATCCTGTACACATAAAATTAAAATATTTAAAAAAGTAAATGCTACATATAGATAGCATGCTTGTGCAGGTCAAAGGACAACCTGTGGGATTGAGTTTTCTCCTTCCACCATGTGGGTCCCCGGGATGAAAGTCAGGTCATCAGACTTGGCAGCAAGCACCTTTACCTGATAAGCCATCTCATTGGCTCCTACGCAAGCTTTAACTGAAGTGTAATTCAAAAATGAGACTAGTTGGGGCTGGAGAGATGGCTCAGTGGTTAAGAGCACTGGTCATTCTTCCAGAGGACTGGGGTTCAATTCCCAGCACCCACATGGCAGCTCAAAACTGTAAGCCCAGTTCCAAGAACTCCAACACCCTCACACAGACTCACATGCAGGCAAAACACCAATGTGCATAAAGTAAATACACAAGAAGTTGTATTTTTAAAAAATGAGACCAGTCTTGTAAAGTTTTCCTAGAATGTGGGCTGCACTAAAACCAAGAAAGTTCCAGGCAAAAGAGGAGACACTGGTCACTCTGCCACAGGGAAAGCATCCGAGTCTGGGGGAGGCTCTTCTGAGGCCTGTCCTCCATCATCCTTCAGGCTCTCAGAGGGAAATCTCATCTGTCGACCGACCATACTGTGACCCGCTGTATGTCTTCTGTGGAGTAAGCAGTTTGTTTTTATCTCATGAACACTGTGACCTGTGTAAGTGACGTATTTCCCTTCTTACCTTGACTGCTAGAGTTAAATCTATGACACAGACTTAGCTGTGTAGGTCACAGGGGTCTGTTCTGGTGTCATCCCAGGCTCCACTTTGCTCCTGCCTTGTTTTTATCCGGTCTCCTCTTGACCTGTTTTAAACCTGATGATCTTGATTTATTCTAAATGTCCTCTGGATCAAGGCAAGGTGAAATTAAGTAGCTCTTAACTTAGAGTCTAAGGACTGTGCCAGGAACCATTGACTACATGATGTGATCGGTAAAATTTACGTGTATGCTTTTCCCCAGGGAGAAGAGACCGTACATTTTATCTTAACATTTTCTTCAAGGAGGTTTACATTCCCCAAAATATTAAAGTTACTCATCTAAAAAGTGAAGAGAAGAATAAATGTTTCTTTATTTTTGAAGAAGTTTTTGAGCCGGGCGTTGGTGGCGCACGCCTTTAATCCCAGCACTTGGGAGGCAGAGGTAGGCGGATCTCTGTGAGTTCAAGGCCAGCCTGGTCTACAAAGTGAGTCTAGGACAGCCAGAGCTGTTATACAGAGAAACCCTGTCTCGAAAAACCAAAAAAAACAAAAAAAAAAAGAAGTTTTTGTTGTAGTGCTGGCTGATGGCACGGAGTGTGGGTGGGGCAGAAGGTCTCTTAAGTGGAATGGCCAAGTGGGAACATGTGCGCCCCTGGAACATAGCATGTCAGGATGTTAGCATGTTCTGGAATGTATCTAAGTCCCTAAAAAACCTTCTTCCAGATGTCCTGGCATCCTCCTTGCTTAATTACATGTCAAGGATTCAGTGTGATTCTCCAACATGCCTTAGCCTGGTGCCCTGTAAGGGCTTCTGAAAGAACCAATGCATGCAACAGAGACTCTAGCTCAGCTGGCAGAGTGCTTGCCTAGCATGCTCAGAGCCCTGGGTTCAATTCCCAGCACCCCAGAAAACTGACATGGTGGCACATGACTGTAATCCCACATTGGGGAGGTAGAGGTAGGAAGATCACAAATTCAAGGTCACGCTTGTCTACATAGTGAATTAAAGACAGGCCTGACTCAAAAGAGGAAGAGGAGGAGGAAAAAGGGGAGGGGGCAGCATCAGCTTACTGTTGGAACCACTCAGTAATGGCACCTGCCTAGTTACCTATCACTTTCTGAGTGTGGCTTCTCACCTTGGACCTATTTCAGGTGTCTGGCCAATTCAGGGCTTTGTGTATTTCTGTGACTTGAGTGCCCACACAAAGCACATGCTCACTCTGTGATGCTCTTGGGTAACCTCCCTGAGTGCTGGCAGGACCCTGGGGAACACTCAGGGTTGGAGACAGCTTCTATGCAATTCAGGACCCTTGGGTTCAGTCAGAAGCAGGGCAGTTAGCCAGAATTATTGGGGATGATGAGTGATTCGTTACAAGAGAGACCTGGTCTGAAGCTAAATCCTGGAGCTGGGGAGGATGGAGCCTGGTGTCCCTCAAGCCTGGATTTCAGGGGGAGCAGAGAGGAGGAGCTGAAATCAGGGTTGGCTTCCTGGGCATTGTTCTCTTTTCCTTTTCTCTTTCTATTCTTTCAGGCAGCTATTGTCCTGGCCTGGGAGCTAACAGACTGGAATGGAGAAGACAGACCCACAGGCCATAGCAGCCAGTGCGGCCAATGTCATGACACAGAAGTTGTAAGGCTTCTCGGAGACCAGAGGAGAATCCCACCCGGTGTGAGAATCACCAGAGTTTCATGGAGGAGCAGTGTCTGAGCTGACTCTGGAAGGGTTGGAGGCAGGGCAAAAGCATGTGGAAATTTCCACATGAGGTCAGGGTGCTAGCATTCACAGATGCTTCAGTTCTTTGGGCTGCGCATGTTTGGTCTACTTGAGTCTAATTACCTTCAGGCTTCTTTCCCCAGCTATTCTAATAACCCCACAAATTTAAGTTTGTATCAATCAATTCCAACCAGGAGAGGGTAAATGGCTCTTGACATATGCAGATATCTCCTGATTTTGAGAGAACAGGGTTTTCCGGAGGTGCAACGTGTTCCTTTCTAGTGGGTCTGCTGCCCTATCCTTTCACATGAGCTCCTGTACCAACATCTGGGTGGATGATTTACTCTCTGATGTCCATTTTAGTCACGTGGCTTTAAAATGAACTCCAGGATGGTGAGGTGAATGTTTCTAAACTCAGGGGCAGGAGAATTGCATTCAAACCTGAGCTCTTGTGTGTGGATTTTGTCAGTGGTGTCGTAGGTGCAATGAACCACACTTCTCACTTCCCTCGGGAAACTCAGCTTTCCTGCTAATGACAAGGGTGATAGGGTGTAAACACAGCCTCTTCCTGCTTTGACGCTCTGTGTGATGCCTGCGTGTACTGTATTCAGCTTGTGGCTCCGAGGGGCTGGATGCTAGAATGGACCCTGGAAACAAGACCCCTGGGTAGGATTCTGGCTCTGATGGGCCCTGTGAATTTGCCTCAGCCATAAAGACTCTCTGAGCCCCAAAATGAGATTGGATGAGGCTCCAATGAACAAAAAGCAACATGGTGGTGATGGTGATGATGAAGAGTCGGCGATGGTGCCAGTGTTGGTCTCTGCATAGGAATCTCCTCAGGTCAAACACAACTGTGATTGTGGCCAGGGAGATAGAAGCCATCCCAGCATCCCAGGAAACGTAGTTGAGTCTT
Organism: Lophiomys imhausi; assembly: GCA_907164525.1. Classification (NCBI taxonomy): domain Eukaryota; kingdom Metazoa; phylum Chordata; class Mammalia; order Rodentia; family Muridae; genus Lophiomys; species Lophiomys imhausi. The sequence goes on from CAJQZJ010005020.1 coordinate 7,050,932, forward strand.
TGAAAACCTCCACGCAAACACTCCTAGCAAGAGCTATTACTGAGGGAAAAGAAAAATCAGCTCTTAGCCATTTTGTAGCTTATGGGGTTCCTCTATTTCTGTGAGGGCAAATAAATCTTTCAGGGCCTCAGTCTTTTCATCTGTAAAATGGATTGTCATCTATTTCAAGATCATTGACTGCTAGGGTGGACAGATGGTTTCAGGTCATCCCACATCCAGATTATTTTCCTGTTTGGAGAAATCAATGACTCCACCCCCTGACCCCGTGTGGGCCTGGATTTGACAAGTTCATGTCCCATCTGGACTTTGAGTCTGGTAGGAATTAAAAAGAAGGGTAAGGATAGTCAGAGGTTACTGCAGGTGTCTGCAGTGGACAAGAGCCCGTAGTGCATTAGTGACCAGCAGTGACCAGAATGAGGCTGACAATAGACATCTGTGTGGTACATTGCATTTAGACGTCTTCCTTCACTCCTTCCCTTTTGTCTTGTTTCTGTTTTTGAGACAAATTTTTATGTAGCCCAGGCTGGCCTCAGACTCTATGTGTACCAAAGATGACCTTGAACTCCTTGATCTTCTTGCCTCCACCTCTCAAGTGCTGGAGGCCAAGTATTGATTTATCCACTCCTTTCCATCACAATACATTATTGTGTATAATAATGTATTGTTAGCTGTTTGTTCATAACTTTCAAAACAACTCTGAGTCTAGGGGGCAGGAATGTCCCCTACATTAGTCAGGGTTTTTTTTTTTTTTTTTTTTGGGTTTTCGAGACAGGGTTTCTCTGAATATCTCTGGCTGTCCTGGACTCGCTTTGTAGACCAGGCTGGCCTCGAACTCACAAAGATCCACCTGCCTCTGCCTCCCAAGTGCTGGGATTAAAGGCGTGCGCCACCACCGCCCAGCTTAGTCAGGGTTTTTTAAGGGAACACAACCAATAGGACAAATACGAATTTATATAAATAGAAATAACAAGCCGGGTAGTGGTGGCGCACGCCTTTAATCCCAGCACTTGGGAGGCAGAGGCAGGCGGATCTTTGTGAGTTCGAGACCAGCCTGGTCTACAAAGCGAGTCCAGGACAGCCAGAGATATTCAGAGAAACCCTGTCTCGAAAAACCAAAAAAAAAAAAAAAAAAAAAAGAAATAACAGTTGTCTCACACCTGAAAGGCTGGTTTGTTTCTCAATCCAGGAGGCCGGATTCCTCTGTAGTCCCAATATGGCTCTGAAAACCTAGTAGATTCCTGGAGAGCCGCTGGTCCCTAGTCCATGAAGGAAACCTAGAAACACTGATTCTAACATCAGTGAATAAATCATCATCAGCAGGAACAGGGTCAATCAACCCTGAGGCACGAGGGAAGGTGGATCAAGCAAAAGGCGAATAATCTTCTGTTTGCCACCCCCTTATATCCAAGATGCCACATTTGGGGTGCGACTTCCCATGCCAATTAAATCGATAAAGGCAGTTCTTCAGGTAAGGCTTCCTACTCAAGTGATTCTAATGTGGCAATTTGAGATGAAAACCAACCATCACTACTCTTACACCCAAATGAAACCTTGCAAGTGGTGTGGGCTGGGACCCATGTGTCGAGTAGCATGCGGCTGCCCCTGGCAGTGTCCACATGTGTGTGAACTCACAGGAACATGTGATGCTGTGTTTCATTTTGTGAAGTGGTCCCATCAGAACGCATGGACACTTGTTGTGGAACATGGTCCTCCAAGCATCGTGGGAAGCCATTCTCAACCTGGGATGTGGCTGGGGATGCTCCTTTGTGGGAGGAGGAGGTGGGGAGGATCCTCAGACCATCACCTGAGTCTCACCTGAGACTCTCGTGGCTCTTTCTACACACTCTCAACTCCACCTGTTTGTAAATCTGCTCTAGCTGCATGGGGGCTCCCAGGGTGCAACGATATATAGAGTAGGGGAGATTGACTGAAGGAGGGGACCCCATGCTGGGGTGAGACTTTAGGTGACATGATTGTGTTCGGGTCTTCCAGACTTCTTGAAGCAAGCCTGATAAATATTAGTCCACTGAGCTGGGCTCATTTCTTTGGTGCCTATCTGAGATGAGAGCTTGTCTACATCTCCCCAGGAGACATTCACACAACACAGGTTTATTCAAACCTTGGGGTGACTCAGCAGCTTCCTCCTAGGAGGCTATTAGGGAGAGAACATCATGTACCAGGGAGAACCTGCAGAGAGAGGAATGCTCCTGCAGCAACCAGTCAGCCACCAGCCTGCCCTGGGATGTAGAGTAGGGAAAGGTGCCTGGGACTTGTGAGATAGGTAGGGGTGAGGAGGGGCTCTGCTCCCACCGTAAGTGAGGGAGGTTTTAGTTCCAGAAAAACATTGACAAATTGTTTAATTGGAATTAATGGAAGAAAATATGCCGTGAATATGGATAGTGTAGAAAATGAGGCCCTGAAGGAGGCTTCCCCAGGTGAAAGGGAACAAGCTGAGGGCAGGGTGAACTGCAGGCTGTAGTTCCATGGGTGAGCCCAAGTGCTGGACAGCAGAGACAGCTGCTTGTCTCTAGTGGCCTAGGATCCTTCTGACCTTAGTCCCCACCCTGCACTGGCCTCCAGACTTGGACTTCCTAGATGGATAGAGGAAGCAAGTCAGACCCACCGCATTCTGAGATCAGAGTTGGGCTCAGGACGCGGGACTCGGGAGCTTTCTGTATCACTTACATTAGCAATAGACTATTTCAGAATCAATGTGACAAGAAGTCGGGAGGCGGGGGTTGAGGAAAAAAATCTAAGACATTGTCTCCTGATGTTTATTTATTTTTATTTTATGTGTGTGTGTGCTTGAGTGTGTCTATGTGTACAAGTGTGTGCAGATCTATGTGTACAAGTATATGCAGAAGCCCAAGGAGGGCAGAAGTTGCTTCAGACCCTCTAGAACTGGACTTACAGGTGGTTGAGAGCCATCATTTGGTGCTGGAAAGGGAACCCAGGGGACCTGTGTGATCTGTAAGCATTCAACGTCTGAACTGTCTCTCCAGCCCTATGTTCATTTGACAACAATAAATGACATGTGATAAGCCATTGACATTTCTGCAGTCCTTTCATGTCTGTGTGGTTACCATGTGAGGGGGACACCTTCAGATTAATGTTCAGAAGACAAAAATGGGCTCATGGGATTGGAAAACAGCTTTGTAGGACAGTCTGTTTTTCATATGTCAAGGTTTTGATGTTTTTAACTTCTGAAGTTATAGTTCTATTTGGTACCTTGTCTCTAAATTCTCTCTGTATGTTGGGTAAATTCGGCATGGCCATCAATGGTTTTTCTTAATGCACTCTGGCATATTGCAAAGCTCAAAAATATGATTATATCGTTGCTGCCTGAGCATAACAGGGCTGCTACATTTTGAGATGCCTTTTTGGCAGGTCTTTACCATCCAGCACTATTTTCAGTTCACAAAGGACTTGAAACAGCAAATCCAAGAATAGATTTAAAATCACTAATGTAAGGATTGGATTTCGTGTCATTTGTCGTTTTAGTCAGAACATGTTCTGATTTTCTTTTTTTTTTTTTTTTTGGTTTTTCGAGACAGGGTTTCTCTGTGTAACTCTGATTTTCTTATAAGAAAAAAAAAGTGAACTATCAAAGATAGGGAAGGGGAAAAAAAAGAGAGAGGGAGAGAGAAAAATAAGTCTAGGTAGAGAGGAGGCCCTGTGTGCATGGAAGGCTGGAGTGTGCATGGCAGGAGGGCGTCTGAGCTTGAGACTGGCCGCAGGCGGAGCCAGGAGCAAATCGCTTAACGTCTGGGTCTCAGCTTTCACTGATACCGAATGCGGATAATAATTTCTGCCTGGGGAAAGTTCTGGATATTATCAACCCCAGAGGGACTCTGCAGCCAAGAGAGATGGCGAGGGGGGAGGGGTGCGTAAAGCAGGAAGCTTCGAGGGGCTTGCGGTCTCCATGGAAACGCACGGGGAGAGAGGTGGGGTGAAGGAACCAGGAGTGAGGCTGGGAAGATGGTAGCACAAAGGGAGCTCTTTTTACGTAGAGAAAGGCGCTTGGAGATGGAGCCCTCACGTCACCACGCGCGGATCTTGCCCTGAACTTGAGAAGAAATCCTATCGCTCTTCGCACTATAATGTCACCGTCTATTTAATTTACCAGTCCTTCCCAATAGGTTGAGAGGTCTCTCGAGGACAGGAATTAAGATGATTTTATTTCTTTGTTCCCAGAACTCAGGGTAAAAGATTTGAATGTGTGTTGGTTGATGTGGTCGGGGGTGGAACTAGAAATGGTCCCATCTTTGCTTTCAGTCTTAAATTTTTTTTTATTTTATGTGCATGAGTGTTTGCCTGCATGTATCTGATTCTTGTGAAGCGGGGTCATATTCCCTGAAACTGTAGTTACAGATGGCTGTAAGCCACCATGTTGGTGCTGGCAGCTAAACCCGAGGCCTCTGGAAGAGCAGCCTGTGCTCTTTGTTAGTTAGAGGCCTAACAATGTCTGATCTCCATTGCCACCAGGTGTGTGCCGGCCATAAAAGGTCCCGACTGCCACTTCAGCTCTCTCTCTCTCTCCCTCTCCCCCATACCCCGTGCACCCCTTTTCTCTTTCTGTTCTCCACTCTTTCCCTCTCTGCCCTCATGGCTCTGCTCCCCTGTCTGTCTGCCTCTATCCTCATGGCCCTTAACTCTTCTCTCCCCTCCCCCAAATAAACCTCCTTATACCAGACCTGTTGCACGTGGTAATTACTCAGGGGTATACCCCCATACCCACTCTCTTAACCGCCCAGTCATCTAGTTGAAACCTCCATCCCAGCCAGACCACATGTGTCGGTTTACACCTGTAATCCCCAACACTTGGTACACAGAAACAGAAGGATGTTCATTTTGAGGCCAGTTCATTTACTCAGACCCTATCTCACAAACAAAGAAACAAAAAGTGCTCTGTTTGAGACCATCAGCTATTGTCAGGTTCTACCAAGGTCAATTCAACAAGACTCCCCCAAAAAGGATTCCAGGCTATTATCTGGGCGGTGGTGGCGCACGCCTTTAATCCCAGCACTTGGGAGGCAGAGGCAGGTGGATCTTTGCGAGTTCGAGGCCAGCCTGGTCTACAAAGCGAGTCCAGGACAGCCAGAGCTGTTAAACAGAGAAACCCTGTCTCAAAAAACAAAGTGCTGAGAAAAAAAAAAAAGAATCTGCACTCTAATGGTCCTTACCTCATACGCTACATTTACCTGACAACTCTGACTTCCTGTGGGCATTAGCTCATGCTGTGACCCTATGGATAGGGTCCATTCCAAGTAGGGTCACAGCATGAGCTCAAGCAACACTCCCACTGGACCATCACACTGGTCTGTGAGGTGTGGCAAGGTGTGCTAGGAGCCACTCATGGTCCTGGGAGTGCTCCATGTGAGCTGACCCCGTGGCTCTCCTGGACACTTGCCTACAGCTTGTTTTCAGTTGCCCCTGAGCACATAGCGGAGAGTGTGATGGCCTCCTTCCAGCCGAGGAGCTATCTGTGTGGTGGCCTCCTTCCAGCTGAGGAGCTATCTGTGTGGTGGCCTCCTTCCAGCTGAGGAGCTGTCTGTGTGGTGGCCTCCTTCCAGATGAGGAGCTGTCTGGGGCCTGAATCATTTCTGTGTGCACATAAGCCACCGCTGTCCTACAGACTTCTTCTGTCTGAGCTGTTTTGATCCCCAGGGCAGGAATAGGTCCCCCAAACAGAGAGCCTTGCAGGTTTATGTGTCATGAAATTCAGGAGAATAAGCTCTCCCATAAATTGCTGTTCTATGTCTCCCCATCGCTGTTGAGTTAAAGTCCCAACGTCTTAATAGGGCAAAGGAAGACTTCAGGACCTGCTTCATTTCTTGTCATTACTCACCTTGTTACCCAAAGAGGACCACTTGCAACCACCTATCCCCTCTTCTCATCTGTGGTTCTTGTGTGACGTTCCCCTTGCCTTGTACACTGTTCAACTTGCACCACAAAACTGTCGTACATCAGTATATATCAGCTTATATACATACATTCAGAACTCGATTCAGACACCATTTCCTTCCTGAAGTCCCTGGCCAGGTTAGCCATCTCCTACAGACACCCATAGCATGTCCATAGCATGCCCAGGCATGAGCTTCTGCTAATGCTGCTTTTTAAAAAAAATATGTTTTATGTGTGTAGTTGTTTTGCCTTCGAATGTATCTGTGTACCACATATGTACATGTGATGCTGGAAGAGGTTTTGAATCCCCTGGGATGGGGGTTATAGACAGTTGTAAGCTACAATGTGGATGCTGGGAACTGAAACTGTGTCCTTTGGAAGAGCAGTCAATGCTCTTAATGGATGAGCTATCTCTCCAGCCTTGCTAGCTGCTTCTTCTTGTACTTCTTCTTCTTCTTTTTTCTTTTTTGAGACAAGAGTTTCTCTGCGTATCTCTGGCTGTCTTGGATTCACTCTGTAGCCTAGGCTAGCCTCAAACTCATAGACAACCATCTGCCCCTGCTTCCTGAGTGCTGGGCTCTATCAGCCTCTTAAAGACAGACTATGGACTTCATTGAGCTTGGCAAAGAATCATTGTCAATCAATGTTGTTAGATACAAGTGAATGTTTGAAAAAGAGGCTAGACCACCATCTGGCAGGATGCTATAAAGGCGAGTGGGAGATTCTAATATTTCTAAGTTCCAATATAGAACATTCTCTAAATTTTGGCTGAAGATGCAAATGAAGGCTCCCCTTCATAAACAGCCCCCTCTCCAGCTATCCACCCCCGCGCTGTCACTGGATGTTTGTTCTTGGGGAGTCACTCGCACATGTTCTGAACATAACCCGGAAAGCAATTTACAAGAAATAATTGCTGGTCGATGTGAGCCTGGCAGCCCCCATGAGCTCAGACTATTTGTGTTTGCGAGTCAGTCCCGGCTCTGGGCCCTGGGGGAGGGGATCCTGTCTCACAGGGTGGGCAGCCAGTTTCTAAAGCTGGACTTTGACCAGCCAACCCCAGGGAAAACCTGCTCAGGGTGAGCAAATTCAAACCAGAGAAGCTGAAATCGGGTGGGGGTGGGATCTTTATAGCCTATGATTTATAGGGAGCCCTCCATTCTGCTCCACCCGTGTCCACTCCATAGACATAGGGTCCTGGGGAACAGATCCTACCTGGTTCTTGGGCTCTGCTCTGTGTGGGGTCTCTGACCTCTGTGACCAGAGTCCACAAAGCTTGTCTTTGTTCCTCAGGGCCACTTGTGCTGTGAGGGAGGTCCCAGGGTGGCAGCAGCAGCAGCAGCAGCTGGAACTTGTTAAAAATGCAAATCTGGGGTACTCACTTCATCCCAACTGACTTAGGCTGGGGTGAGGAGTGAGGAACAGCAAACTGCTTTGTTTGTAAGCCCTCAAACCCAGTCCTGTTGGTGCAGGTCTGCAATTCTAGCTACTCAGGAAGTTGAGGCAGCAGGATCACAAATTCAAGGCTTACTTGGAATATAGAGTCCCTGTCTAAAAATAGAGTACAAAAAGAATTGGAGGTGTGACTTGTTGTATGGTGCTTTTGCCTAGAGTGTGTGAGGCCCTAGATTCCACCCTCAGCACCAAAACTAAACCAAAAGCCATAACTGATTCTGATGCAACCAGAAAATTGAGAACTGTCGCTCCAGACTGATGAGAAGACCTCTGACCCTTGCATTCTTAGGATTTTTAACTGTCTCTCCCTTTCTGTGAACAGCCAGAGAGACATTAGCAGATTGTTCCACTGTAGAAAATATTCAGAGAAAAAAAAATGAATTTTACTGATGAGGTTATCAAGGACAGAGAAAACCTGTCCTGTTAAAAAAAAAAAAAAGTCCTAACCCAGGGTCAGTGAATAAATGGTGTCACCAATTCTCTACATCTACACACACACATACACACACTCACACACATACACACTCACACACACAAACACACACACTCACCCACATACACACTACACACACATTACACACATTACAAACACACACATACATATACACTCACACATACTCACAGGCATAACACACACAGAATGCACACACTACTCACACACAGAACACTACAAACACACCTATACACTCACATACATACACAACATAAACACTCACACATACTCATACACACACAACACACACAACATCCACAACATACACATTCAAGCACACATACACACACATGCTATATGTACACACTCATACATATACACACACACAACACACACACACACTGCACACCCTACTACAGTGTTCTCTGTAATAACATGCAGTTCCTGGGCCACGCTGGGCTTTCCACATTGTCTTTGAACAGGCTGTACTCTGTCCATGTTGTCCTCTGAGTCTGTCTGACCTAGAGCTGACTCACCAAAGAAATCCCTGCTCCCGCCTGCAGCTTAGGCACCATGGGCACCACCAGAAGGCCCTTTGCCTTTTTTGTGTGTCTGCCTCAGACTCTATCTGATCTCCTAACAGCAGGATTGTCCTTTGTTTATAGCAGTTGCACAGGTCCTGGTTTGGTATAGACACCATGGAGTATATGTTCAGTGGACAGAGGTGTTATATTCAGTGTGCTGAAAATACCCACCTCAAGAAAAAAAAAAAAAGAGAGAGAGACAAACAATGTCTCCTGTCTCCTGACTCCCAGTCTTGGGCATTTCCCACTTCATCATGTGCCTTTCTTTTGCTGACTTGGCTAGGGACCTATACCCAGATGTCTAAGAATGACTATCTCATTGTTCCCAAAACCAGCACCAGGTCATGCCACGGCAAAATGTCAAGAGCAGCTTTCAGTGGCTTCAGGGTCTCCTTGATCTGCTTTGCACTCCCACGCAAAGCAAAAAGCCGCTGTCAAAGGCAGGAAAAAAGGGCTGTAGTGAGCTTCCTGCTTGCTGGTCCCTCAGTCATCAACTTAATAATAAAAGCAAAATGTTAGAGGGCAAATGAATAATAATAATAGTTAATTTGGGGTACTTTCCCCTTTTCTAACACTTATTATTTTTTGGAGTATCTTTCCTTATGCCTGAGGAATTGACTATTCCTATTCTCCTTGCTTATGAGAGAAACTGAGGCACAGGTTACATAGTATTGGAAGCCAGCTCCAACATGACAGGTAAACTGAGGTAGGGTGTGGAGTTGCCAATTGATCACTCAGCAGACTTTTCTCTGAGTGAACAAAACTTGATTCTCTGGGGCTGGCAAAAGACTCTCTGGGGTTGGCAAAAAGTGGGGGAGGAATCACACACACACACACACACACACACACACACACACACACACACACAC
>CAJQZJ010005020.1:7067462-7088566 GCA_907164525.1 Lophiomys imhausi
AGAATTTTAGCCGGGCGGTGGTGGCGCACGCCTTTAATCCCAGCACTTGGGAGGCAGAGGCAGGCGGATCTTTGTGAGTTCGAGGCCAGCCTGGTCTACAAAGTGAGTCCAGGACAGCCAAGGATACACAGAGAAACCCTGTCTCGAAAAACCAAAAAAAAAAAAAACCATTTTTTTAAGAAGAAAAATAATAGGGCTGGGAAATGACTCTGTGGCTAAGAGTGCTCGATATGCAAGCAATCGGAGCTGAGTTAGGACCCCAGAGTTCACGTGACCAGGCATGAGTCCCAGGCTGTTGGAGGTGGAGATAGGAGGCTTGCTAGGACTTGCTGCTCAGCCAGCCTAGCTAAAAGAAAAATGGCATCAAGCTCCTGGTTGAGCAAGAGACCCTGTCTCAAGGGAATAGGCAGAGGGTGATAGGGTTGGATGCCTAATGTCCTCCTTTGTCTTCCACACGTGCATGTACACTACCACACCCACAAATCACACACACATTAAAAAGATAATAATTAATTAAAATGAGAGCTATTTATGGCTGAGGGTGTAGCTCAGTGATACAGTGTAAGTTCAGTATAGGGCTGTAGGTTCAATTCCCAGCACAAATAAAAAGGGTGAGGGGCACTTAAGTGATAATGCCACGTGTTTCAGACTAAGTAGTTACCAAGCAAGCATCATCTCTAATTTTTTCAAAAGTTACTTTACAGATTGGGCCCAGAGAACAGATTTGCTTAGTAGCAGACCATGAGACTTGGGCTGGAGCAGCCATCTTTCAGTAATCTGCTAAAGTGACAGATACAAAGAGGAAGAGGAGAGGCACCTGACATGTGTTCTCTACACTTTCTAGAAAGCCTGGGGCTGCCCTTTGGCCCTGTGTATGTGAATCTGTAAGTAAGGTGACATGTGACATCAAGGGAGTAGGTACTGTTTGTTCAAAAGGAGTGCCCTACAGGTGTTACTAGGGCCAAATTGGAAGAGTCTACAGGACGCTGTGTTGAGCATGTGATGCATTGTAAGAGCCAACAAAGCATGCTGAATGGAGATGGGAAATGATCAGAAAAAGAAGGAAACCCAAGAGAGAAGTGACTGGACTCAACTGAAGAGCCAGCCCATTCTCTGTGAGTCAATGGAACTGAAGGCCAAGCTGCTGGAGTCTGTTCCCTATGAGTGCATGGTTTCATAAGAATTAAAAATGATAATAAAAGACCTCTAAACGGTCAAAATAAGGGGTTAGAGAAATGGTTCAGCAGTTAAGAGTACGTGCTCCTGTTCTAGAGGACAGAGTTAGGTTCTCAGCACCCACGTTGGGCAGCTGACAAGGGCCTGTGACTCCAGTTCCAGGGGAATCCCACACCCACTTCTGGCCACCATGGGCATTGCACCCACAATTACAAACCCACACATAGACACACCCCTCTAAACACAACGAAAATATAAATTTACAAAACCAAATAAATGAGCACTACAAAGAAATAAAACCAGAGGAACCATGCCACAAGAGCAGAAAGCCAATATTCTACCCAGGGCACCTGTCCAGCTTTCTCTAAAGACCTCTGTTGTCAGGCCTTGTTCTCTGGAGTCCTCAGTCCGAACTTGGGATGAGCCTATGGTGACTAGCCTAGAACAGGATCTTTCCTGTTTGGAGACGAGTCAAGACTGTCATCCCTGACACCTGTGACTAACGCTGTGTTTCCAGAGGTTATGGAAGCCACCATGTGGTGTGGGGCAGCTGTTGTAGAGAGATACCTGTGGCCTGAAAGGCAAAGGCCCAACCAGACCACAAGCTAGCCTGAGAACTTGAGTGCCTGACCGTTTCTCTCTGGGTTTCAACATCCCTCCTATATGACAAGAATATCAGAACTTGTTTTCCGAATCCCTGGGGGGTTCTGCACAGGGAGAATGGCTGATTAACCACCTCTTTCCAGAGGAAAATGAAAACAAAATGTTTGTTTAACTTTGATTTTTTCTGGTCTCATTAAATGGGCATGGGTCGGGACATGGTCTCTGCCCTTGCTTCACTTGTCTGGTACCAAAACAGAGTAGATAATATAGCCACCTGCCAGACAAGTGCAGCTAGTTAGATGCAGTGTGTTTGAAGTTCCCAGCACAGGGCAGAACACAACAGAAGGACCTCAGTCACCCTTCTGATCTAGTTGGTTTCTCACCAAGAATTCCACTAAGGAAGTTGCTAGGCTGTATGGAAGTTTGTCTATATAGTGTGCGGTTTGCAGGTGTGAGGCCTTGCATTAGATTCCCTAGCACAGGGAGAAATGGAAAGAAGGAAGAGAGGGAGAGAAAGAGGAAAAAATTCTGTTTCTATTGCCTGTCAAGTTTGGGGGATGAGGCAGGATGGGGGCAATGGGCAGAATCCTGGGCACAGGAAGGAGACTGTGTCCGAAGTGGCTCTGTTATGGCCACTTGCCAAGGCACCTGTCACACCCCTGTTGCCCCATCATTCAGAGAGATAAAGACACACACACACACACACACACACACACGCACACGCACACGCACACGCACACGCACATGCACACACACACACACACACATGCAGTGAGTACACTCTAAAGCCTGGGAGATCTGGTTGGCATCCCAAACACATACAAGCTCACTCTCTGTGGGCACTAGGTCATCTCCCCTACTAAGTCTTGTTCTTTTTTTTTTTTTCCTGTTACATGGAGGGAGCCATGATCTCTCCTGTCTTACTGAAGAGCAAGACAGCAAAGCCAATGGAGTCTATAAAGAGGGGAAGATCTGCTCAATAGGAAACAGTGGGCCCGTGCACCATCTCAGATGCTTCTGGCCTGACATTGTGGATACAGAGGGAAGGGAAGGGCAACTCGATGAAGACTGAGAGGCCAGAGCTACATGGGTGCAACAGGCGAAAGAGATCGGTTAGTACAAAAGGTCAGAGGGCGCGCCGTCCATCTTTAAAAAGCAAGAAACAAAAAGCTAGATGACTAAAAGCTTGGAAGGTGGCTTGGCGCCGAGAAGCAGGAAGGCGGTCTCCATCTACTTGGTGGCCAAGGATGTGAAAGGCTGGGGTGGGAGCGGGGAGGGGCAGAGAGACCTGGAGCAGCCGCAGTCCGGGCTTGAGGACGTGAAAGAGAGCAGGACTTGAGAGGCAGGAATCCTGGGGCAAATTTACAAGCTGTGACCCTTTGGCTAGTTCACCCCGTATTTGTGAGACCTAACTGCTGTCACAGTTGTGTGTGAGTGACGCTAACCACACTAGGGCAGTTGGGAAAATTAGACGAGATGCTACTGTGCAATTTCAAAGAGTCTCTGGCATATAAGAGGGGCTTCCCTTTCTCCACAGCAGGGTTTGATGTGGAGCTTACCAGTCACTCACTCACGAGGTGACTTTGAACCACAGTTTCCTCAACTGTACAATGGAAGTGGTCGTAACTGTCCCTGCTCAGTTACCATGGAGAAGAAAGCTGACAGTCCACTCAGGGAGGGTTCACCCCGTAACTCCTGTAACTTCAGCACTCCAGCTGTTTAGCTCAGTTTAGCTCCTTGAACTGATAAAATTTTAGTTGGTTTCCTCTGTGACAGGCTGTCCTGATATTTACTGTACATGTATTCTCCTAAAGGAATTACTTCTCAAGGATGGACTATCAGACATAGAACTGCTGAGTTACAGGATATACGTGTGTTTAGTTTTAAGGATGTATTGCCAACTTGCTCTACAAAGTAGCCGAACCAATTTATATCCCTGCCAACAGTATGTGATATTATCCATTTTCCCTACAACCTTCTCACTATTTGACCCATTTCTGAACTTTGTCAGTGTCCTTTTTATTTATTTCCTTTTTTAAAAATGTGTATGTGGGCCGGGCGTTGTGGTGCACGCCTTTAATCCCAGCACTTGGGAGGAAGAGGCAGGCAGATCTCTGTGAGTTCAAGGCCAGCCTGGTCTACAAAGTGAGTCCCGGACAGCCAGAGCTACACAGAGAAACCCTGTCTCGAAACCCCCCCCCCCCAAAATGTGTATGTTTGTAACTGCAATTTAATTATCAATTGTAGTTATTAGTAAGTATAAACTGTAGGATTAAGCCAGCAGAGCAACTGGTGGCTTGGCAGAGGAGCAGGCGACCTGGCCTGCGTGCCTTAACCAGTTGCCTGATTTGTCCTGGGAAATCAGCCCCCGACCAAGAGTGGCCTACACCACTTGTAACCTAAAAACTTTGTTAACTAATATAAGTTGTTATATTAGGCCGGTAGAATTGCCAGCAGCTTGGCAGGAGATTCTCCTGGGTTCAAGGGAAGTCCAGAAGTCCAGGACTGCTTGGACTGAGGGCTTATGAGCTGCTGCAGTCCTTTCCCCAATAATTAAATACACCAAGACCTTTTAATTCTCTCTCTAAAGCGCAGGGTTCCTGTCCTAATCTCAGGAAGTCCCACCTTCCTATATTCTTTCTGCACAGCTAATTGGCCATAAGCAACTTTTATTAACCAATCAAGAGAATGCCTGAGAAGGGGCAGTAACCAGATCTCAGCATTGAAAGCAACCTATCAGAAGCAATGATATATTTTTTTCAACATACATTTATTTATTTATTTATCTATTTATCTATCTATCTATCTATTTATTTATTTATTTATTTATTTATTTGTTTGTTTATTTATTTATTTATTTCTTTATTATGTATGCAATATTTGTTCTACATATATGCCTGGGCACCAGATCTCAATGTAGATGGTTGTGAGCCACCATGTGGTTGCTGGGAATTGAACTCAGGACCTTTGGAAGAACAGCCAGTGCTCTTAACCTCTGAGCCATCTCTCCAGCCCCCAGAAGCAATGATATTAGACCTTCCCTCAACATATGTTGGTTTGCCCATATATATGTAAGGGCAGCATATGTGCAGCACCCTCAGAAGGGATCAGATCCCTGGAACTAGAGTTAAAAGAGATTGTGAGGGGGCTGGAGGGATGGCTCAGCGGTTAAGAGCACTGATTGTTCTTCTGAAGGACCCGGGTTCAAATCCCAGCACCCACATGGCAGTTCACAGCTGTCTACAATTGTCAGGCTTGGTGGCACAGGCCTTTAAACCCAGCACTAAGGAGGCAGAGACAGGTGGATCTCTATGAGTTCAAGGCTAGCCTGGTCTACAAAGTGAGTCCAGGATAGCCAGGTATACACAGAGAAACCTTGTCTCAAAAAACCAAAAAGAAAAAAAGAGAGAGATTGTGAGGTGCCACGTGACTGCTAGGAATTGAACCTGGGTCCTCTGGAGCTGCTAAGCCATCTCTCCAGCCCTAGTTTCCTTTTTTTTTTTTTTAATTTAAGGCATATCATTCTTTTCTTTAAAATTATTGTCATCATCATCATCATCATCATATGTGTGTGTGTGTGTGTGTGTGTGTGTGTGTAGGTCAGATGGCAACTGTGCAGTCAGTCCTCTTCTACCTTAACGTGTGTTCCAGGGATTGAACTCAGCTGTCAGGCTTGTTCAGCAAGACCTGCTGAGCCATGCCACCAGTCCAAAGGGTCTATCATTCTTAAGTTGCATTCTCCTGATTATTCAGGCTGATAATCTTTTCATGTGCATTGTGGATTTTGTTGTTGTTGTGGTTGTTTGTTTGTTTGTGTTTGTTTGAGTTAGTCTCATACCAGACTGGCCTCAGATGTGATACGTAACCAAGGCAACAGTGAACGTCTGATCCTCCTATTTCTACCTCCCAAAGGCTGGTATTACAGGCATGTGTCACCACACCAGGCTTGTATTGGGCTTTTATGTTATTATTACTATTGCTATTACTATTACTATTTTGTTTGTTTTGTTTTTGTTTTTTTAAGATAGGGTTTCTCTGTGTATCCCTGACTGTCCTGGACTTTCTTTTTTTTTTTTTTGGTTTTTTGAGACAGGGTTTCTCTGTGTATCTCTGGCTGTTCTGGGCTCGCTTTGTAGACCAGGCTGGCCTCGAACTCACAAAGATCCGCCTGCCTCTGCCTCCCAAGTGCTGGGATTAAAGGCGTGCGCCACCACCGCCCAGCTAAAATGTGTAGCCCAGGCTGGCCTCGAACTCGTGATCCTCCTGCCTCTGCCTCCTTCAGCAAATCCTACTGGCGTGCACCACCACAACTGGCTCCTGGACTCACTTTGTAGACCAGACTGGCCTTGAACTCACAGAGATCCACCTGCCTCTGCCTCTCAATTTTTATTATTATTACACTTTTCTCATTTGTTTAAAGACATGTTTCTATTTTCTGGATATCAGTTTCCATCTTACTTTGTATGCAATGAGTCCTGCTTATCCACAGTACTTATGTAGTTGTGTACTATAACGTTACTACAAACACTGAGTTACAAATACTAAAACACTATTGCTAAGCTAGGCTTGAGGGCAACTTGGGGTTGGAGGAAGGAGGACCAGGAGAACAAGGTCATCCTTGGCCATGTGGTGAGTTCCAGGCTAGCCTGGGCTACATGAGACTCTGTCTTCCAGGGAGCATATAAGATGAGGTTTCTGTGTGCCTTTGGCAATGATATTTTTGTCAAACAATCAATATTTAACTTTGGTTTTACGTGCTGTTTATTAAAGACACCTGTCTTAATATATGTTTATCTTTATGTGTTTGGGTATTTTGCCTGCATGTATGCCTGTGTACCATGTGCATGGCAAGTATTTTAGGAGACCAGAAGAGGGTATCAAATCCCCTGGAACTGAAGTTATAGACTGGTGGGTGCTGAGAAATCTAACCCAGGCCCTCTGAAAGAGCAGTCAGTGTTCTTAACTGCTGAGTCTTCTCTCCAGTCCCATGGTTTAGTATATATTTTTGATTTACTAACTTTGAACTCACATCCAATGCCCTGTAACTCATGTCTAGATATTTAGCACTCTGTGTTCTTCACAGAGCACCGTATAGTCCTCTTACGCTTCGGGGCACTAGACAGCACTTCAGATCTGTATCCAGACGCATTTCAACAGGGAGACCATCCATGAACATTACAAACATGGAACCAAGTGGCTCTAGACAAACACAAAGAGGACACATGCTCACAGAGTGTAACCTTGATTGACATCGGGGGAGATGTGCACCTCAAATTCTTGTCTCTCTGTACACACCCACATCTGTAATAACCTAGTAAGTACTTCAAGTATTGATTTTGAGGTTACAAATACATCTTAGCATGTAAGCAAGTTAACAATAAACAACATGAGAATAGGACTGACTATGAGAATAGATGTTTGCGCGCGCGCGCGCGCACACACACACACACACACACACACACACACAAACACATAGATACACACAACATCTTTACAGTCCATCCTTGTTTTTTAACTTTATATATGATGTCTTATATCATTGATATTTGATTTAGGCAAATTTGTCACTTTGTTCTTCTACTCAGTTTTTTCCTATTCCTGACTCTGTAGGCAGCCAGACGAATCTTCCACACCAAACAGCCTTCAGGATACTAGAAGGATTTAGGGTTGTTGCCTGTTGCCTTTTTAAGTTAGAAAATTAACCCCTTAGAAACACTAACATTCAGAGATCTCCATCTCCCTCTGAGACTGAGGTATTACCCACCTGCCCTTCTACCTGCCTGATGCTTGCCACCTTTGCCCCTGCTGCTTAAGGACCTGCCCTACCTTCCTTGCCCTATTCTCTGTATTTTCACACTCTCACAGCACATGGTTAGTGGGCAGAAGAGTGTGACTCTGAGAAGAAAGCCATGGCTGGATCTCATTTCATCTGTCAGTTGCGATTCCTTGAGCAAGTTTCCAGCCCTCTCACTAGTGACGCGGAAGCATCTGTGAAGATCCAGCTCACCTTGCCGTCCACTCAGCTGCACTGAGAACTCCTTGGCCAAGATGGGCTTGGCTCTTCCACAGTTCCTTATCGGAGGTTCTAAAACGTGCATCATGGCCTTAAGAAAAGGCAACACTTTTCTTTGGTCCCCTTTGAGGTTCTCAGTGGCCCATGCTAATGAAGGGTTGTGTACAACAGATTATGAAAAATTGTAAAAAGAAATATATGGCTATTTAAACTATATAAACAGTATTTATATTATTGTTAATTGATTTGGCAGCCAATCCCTAACCAGGCATTATAAATGAATACACAGACACCATGCGGATTTTAATAAGCCTAGGCCTGAGTTGAGGAATGTTGGCCCATCTAAGCTAGCTCTTAATTCTATTACCCAAATAGGACCCCATATATACATACGACCCCTTGGACTGCCATACTCCATGATATGCCAATGTTCCTGGCCATGTGGAATGAGGTTCTTTTCTCTAACCCATGGCGTGTGCCTCTTTCCTGCTGCTCCTGGCTGGAATCCCTTCTTCTTCCTGCTGCTGGCTGGAATCTTGAATCCTCTGTCTAAAGCACAGGCTTCCTGTTCTAATCCCAGGAAGTCCCACCTTTCTCTGTCTTTGCCCAATCTCAGGCCTCAGCATTTTATTTAACCAATCAGAGTCAATGTAAGTAACAGACAGCAAGCAGGACCAATTAATTAACATTTAGAATGCTTAACATTACCCCAACAAAAAATGAAATCCTGTATTCAGTCTTTGATCAAATGTTGATTTTTGGGAAACAACAAGTTTGTCTTACTAGCTCTGTTTTGTTTGGGAGAATATGAAAATTGGTTTGCATTCCTTAAAGCTAGAATGAAAACACTGTCTTAGAAAATCCATCCATGCATAATATTTGTGTGAGAGTGGCCGCTGACAACAGTAGAGACTCTGACGAGGGCTGAGTGCAGGAAGAGTTTGGGTCGGAAAGGCTCAGCTCACAGACCTCCTGAGAAGTGTAAATGCTCCAGAACACTCAGAAGGCGAATGTCCCGTGTCTCATTTCTTCCTCTCTTTCCTTGTTTTCTTGTCTTTCTTTTCCTCCTTTGAGGTCGGGTCTCACTATGTAGACCAGGCTGGCTCAGTCTCACAGAGATCTGCCTACTTCTGCCTCCTGAGGGATGGGATTAAAAGTGTGCTCTCCCACGCCTGGCCCTCCAGACCCCATTTCTAATTCTCTCTCCTCCGCAAAGAAAGGTTTGAGGCTGCCCATTATAAGGACATCATGTAGCTTCTGTCTTACCTGTTGTCTGTAAGCTTAAGCCTGGGTCCAGCTTTGTGTGGGGCTTTGAGCTGATGAACAGGTAGCAGAGCACGCAGGCAGTGACAATGAAGGCCAGAAGGACCACTGCTGCTGTGGAGAGGCCCACAAGAGCTCCAATGCTGGGGAGAGAAGATCAGAGAGGACTGAGTGCTGGGCTCTGGGGAGGCAGAGTAGTACATAAGTGTGAGTGGTAGGCATCAGCTTCAATGTTCCTGCTACTGTCAGAGGAATATCAGTGGGGATCATCTTCTGGTTTCTACATGTGTGTGTCCCCACACCAACAATTACATGCACACTCACTAACATATACATATATATATAAATACATTCTTATAAGATAATGTAAAGTGAAAATAGCAAGGCGATACTAGACACAAAGCTTAGCCCAAAGTTAACTAACAAATATATGTAAATAAGGTTGGAGGAAAACACACCAAACATTAACAAGCTGCCTCTAGGTATAATGCAAGCTGTAGACGTCCCGGTCATATCCCCTTGGGTCCTATCATTGTGGAATATTCAGTACAGGGTTTCAGTTGCCAGCATTTGTATCTCTTTGCTTGAGGACTTCCTTAGACCCAGTTTTATCGTTGAACAGATCAAAAGTGGAGGATAACTGATGCTTCCCTTCCTTGACCAGCCCACAAACACAGTGGTTTACATGCACCAGCTCTGGTGGAATAACTCTGAGATATTCGTTGTATGCCGACTGGCAGAGGCTAAGTACTGGTTACCTTGGCATGACCTGCTTGACAACATAACCTGTTCTTGGTGTTTTCTCTTTCTGCCTCATTTCCCATCCTCCATCAGTGTTTTCTGGGCTCACTGTCCATAAAAACTACTTAGCCGGTGTAATGGCGCATGCCTTTAATACCAGCACTCGGGAGGCAGAGACAGGCCGATCTCTGTGATGTGAAGGCCAACCTGGCCCACCTAGTGAGTTCTACAACAGCCAGGGCTGCATAGAGAAACCCTGTCTCTAAAACCAACCAAACAACAAAAGCTATTTACTATCAGCTCTTCATCTTAGAGCAAAAACTAACACTACAGTTCCCCTCTCCAGCTCCCCTCCCTTTTTTAATCTTTTGTTTCTTCTGTAATTTTCCACATTGGGTAGGTATGTGGTGCCTTTCAGTTCTTGTCGGTACTTTGAACAGCTGTCTTGGGCCAGGAGATAGCTCACGTGGTGAAGTGCTTGATTTGCAAGCATGAGGACTCAAGTTCAACACCTGGAATCCACCTGGTGGCTCACACTTGTAATCCAAGCACTGGAGAAATGCAGACAGGAGGATCCCTGGGGCCCACTGGCCTAACCAGTGAGCTCAAGGTTAATGAGAGACCTTGCCTCAAAGGAAGTGAGTAGTGTTCCAGAGAATCACATCTGAGGTTGACTACTGGCCTCTACCCATGCATGTGCCCCTGTGCGTGTGTGGGCACACACACATGTGTACACACATACACATATGAACACACAGATTTGAGATAGTTATACTTGTTCTTGGGGCTGTCAGCTGGCAGACCCGTGTGCAGATGAGGACTTCTCTCTTGAGGAGAGACATCTATGAACATCAGGATGGGAAAGTGGCCTCTAAAGAGAACTTTTGTGGTATGGATGAGAAGGCTGGAGGCGGTGTCCCAAACTGGAGAGGAGTTAGAGAGCAAATGCTGCCTGTGAAACCAACCTCCCTAGTGTTCTGTCTGAGGACTGAGGCTATGGGGATGGGAAAGACAGAGGAGGCTTTGAGAGGGAAAGCCTGACTTCATTACCAATGGACTTAAAATGATCAGAGTGTCTGTTGGGGGAGGAACTGCCTCCTGAGGGGGTGAGTTCCTCTTGAGAAGAGGTTAGCACGGACAGACAGCTGCCTTTTTGTGAAGTCAGAGGGTCCTGCTCTGCCAGAAACCGAACTAGAAGCCTCCACTCTTAGGAGATTTTGCTGACTCTGAAAGACAAAGATCCACTGTGACACCCTCCTCCCCAACCCCCAGAAAGCAGAGAAGGAGCCCTAGCAGGCTTCCAGATTAGGCACTTTTCAAAGTTTGAAACCTGATTCTGCCATACAAAGTGATAAGGGAGATATCACTTTGTTTTTCTGCTCTTCATTGTGAAAGTTACTATCTTACCAGGTGGCTGAATGCATGCAATGAGATGGTATTTTCGGTACCCGATTACCAATTCTGCCCTTCAGTCTCACCAGGTGAGCCATAACGGTGCGGTGAGATGTTAGATGTTGTTTGTAGTACCTGACCACCAACTCTGTCCTTTGTCGAGGCTACTGTCTTCTGCCTCACATTCTGGCAGAAAGAAGATGGAAGGAGGTTTGGCAACTGGTACAGATGGTGAGGTTACTCCAGCTGCTTCTCCGTGGGATGCCTTCTCTTTCTGAGATAGCAGGCTTTTAAAGATGGCTTCCCCCCCCCCCAACACTCTCTCTTTAAGGATACAGTGCTTACTTGGATACTTATATGCTTGCAAGAATGAGATTTAATGAAAAGGGCCAAATGAAATTTGGAGAGAACAAGGTCTCCATGCTGAAGTGGTGGGGGCTCTGTCAGAAGCATGTGTGGAATTGTTTCAGAGTTCAGAGCATGCTAATCATCCAGGTGTCCTGAGGACCCTCAGCTCTATGCTTTGTAACTATCATGATGTTTATGAACCATGTTGTGTTAGAACCCAGGAAGTGGGCTGAGCAGTAAAAAGCATTGGCTGCTCATCTAGAGGACCAGTGTTCGTTCCATCCTCCAGTATCAGGGGTTCCGTCACCCTCTTCTGAACCTCTGCAGTACTGTGTGCATGTGATGCACAGGCATACATGCATGCAAAACACCCACACCCAACCACATGCCACACAAAAGAACCCAAGAAGTCACTTCACACACTGGAAACTTTCAGCTGCATTGGGGGTCACACTGACACAGGATCTGACCTTAGAGATCTGCTTATCCAACCCTCCACTGAAACCTATCTAAGACACTAGAGCATTCCACAGGGAGAGGGTTTCCAAGGCAACATGAGGGTCACAAGAAGTGAGCAGAGAAGGGAGTGATGAAGGAGAAGAGGACTACCAGGGTGCGTGTGTGTGTGGGGGTTCATCTCTGCATCATAAGGGACCAGTAACATAGTCAGAAGACAACAGTCAGTGAATGTTTTGGAGGAGAACTGAGTGAATCAATGATAAGAAGCCAGAAAGAAAGAAAACTTGGTCCAGACAGTTGTTGAACAGGACAAGTCTGGGTTTAGGGTCAGGCAAGCCTAAGTTTTCATCTCAGCTCCAACACTTCTCACAGGGTACTCCCAAAAATAACGCCTCTTAAGACTTTCCATCTATAAAATGGACTGCGTATGTGTAGAAGTGCGTAGCCCATCCTAAGTCATGCTCTCTAAATCTAGTCTGCTGTGAGAGTGCCAGAAGGCCGAGTTCACTTTCAGACTCTGAGCTTTGCGCCCCACACTTACAGATGGAAAAGGAAACTCTTTCCTACTGAGTACCTACTCAATGCATTGAGCACCTTCACATGTGCCACATGCTACTTCACTCCCTCTTTACACTCTTCTTTCTGCAAGGCAAGGCTGGCCTGGAACTCACTATGTATCCCCAACTCCCTAACACCACCTGTAGTCTTTCTGCCTCAAGCCTCACAAGTGCTGGGATTACAAATGTGAGCCATCATGCTTGGCCATAACTATAATTTTTTTTTTGATTTTTCGAGACAGGGTTTCTCTGTGTAACAGCTCTGGCTGTCCTGGTCTCACTTTTGTAGACCAGGCTGGCCTCGAACTCACAGAGATCCGCCTGCCTCTGCCTCCCAAGTGCTGGAATTAAAGGTGTGCGCCACCACCGCCCGGCATAATTATCATTTTTTTTTTTTTTTTGGTTTTTCGAGACAGGGTTTCTCTGTGTAGCCCTGGCTGTCCTGGACTCACTTTGTAGACCAGGCTGGCCTCGAACTCGCAAAGATCCGCCTGCCTCTGCCTCCCAAGTGCTGGGATTAAAGGCGTGCGCCACCACCGCCCGGCTATAACTATCATTTTTAAGGTAAGAAAAAAAGAGTCCATGAGATTTAACAACTTTTCCAATGCATAAGCTGGTAAGATAAAGCGAAGGGTTGCACCAGGTGCTGAGCAGACACCATCATCTTCCTTCAGCTATTGGCTAAATACACAGTGAGACGTCCACATAAATTATAGTATTACTTAGCTGCAGGTTTTCTCTAAATCAGTGGTTTTCAACCTGTGAGTCACAACCCCTTTGGGGATGGAATATGACTCTTTCACCTAAGACCATAGAAAACACAGATATTTGTATTATGATTCATAACAGTAGCAAAATTAGAGCTATGAAGTAACAATGAAACTATTTTATGGTTTAAGGTTACTACAACATGAGGAACTGTATTAAAGGGACTCAGCATTAGGAAGGTTGAGAACCACTGGTCTAAATAGACTGGGAGGGTTGGAAATACATTCAGTCTTGGAGTGCTTGCTTATATGCCAAGGCCCTGGGTTTGATTCTCATAAGAAGAACGGAAGGTCCTCTTGCAGGGAATAATTGATTTTTGTGTCCTCAGTGCCTTGCACAAAGACCCTGTAGCAAAGCTTACAGCGAATGGGGGAATCCATGGGGACAGACAGTAAATCAGTATGATTCCTTGGGTTTTTAGGCAGCAGCCAAATGTGCATATGATATCCTGGTTACCTGAAAGTGTTTTAGAATTACAGATTAGACACTTTAGAAAAACCAGTCTTTGTAGTTGTAATTGGCATATATGAAGTTGTTTTCATCCCTCTTTTGGTCTTTGTCTCTGCCTTAATCCAAAATCGAGACAATGACTGGTGGGTTTCCTCATTTGGTAGATAAAGTAACCGCAAGACTCTGGGACACTCCAGCAGTTTAAGGTGCTACTTTCCCTCCCAGAAAGCACATAGTCTTCTGCTCCTACCTTAGTAGGGGCAGAAACTCTTGATGGAGCACTCCATTTTTGCTGACACCTCTTTCCCAGAGCAGGTTCAGGATCAGGCTCGACTTTCTCGGTGAAACCTTTGGGGACTCAGAGGGAGTAGGATGCAGTGCCTCCCCAACTCCATACCTAGGTTTTAGGATTGTCAGAGTTGGCCCAAGCAACCCTGTCCCTGACCAGCCAGGGAAACTGAAGTGTTTGCACCCAGACCATACTTTATTAAAATGGGTGAAGCTGGTGCCTGCTGTGGCATTATGCCACCTTGTGTCATACGGAACTTGCAGGAAGCTCCAACCTCCAGGTTTTGTGCTTTAGTGTGAGCATAGGGTACATCTCCAGGATTTACATAAGTGTCCAGCAGAGAGGCTAAGAGGGAATGAAAGGGCTGAGATGGGGTCGGGTTGCAGCATCAGGTGAGGATGAAGATTTGAGGTTGTGGTTTGGATGTAGGATGTAGAGCCCATAAAAGTCAAGATGTGGGTAAACAGCTGAGGTGGCTAACCGGCAGGCATGAGGAGGAGGCTGGGGCAGGTGACAGAATTAGGACTGGGGTAGTAATATGTAGTCCATGAAGCTGGGGTGGGGTTGGGGCAGGTATCTGGCGGTGCCCAGACAGGACAGTGTATATGTGAGGACTAAAAGTCGAGTTTGGGAGTCTTCTATATGTCTGAAGGTAGTATTTGCTGTTAGGGTGAGGGTTGGCTTGCGATTTGGGATTGTGTTGAGGGTGAGGGCAAAATGAAGTTCAGAATAGGGACAGAGTGAGTGCTTTGGGGTAGTGCGGGTCAGGTTCAAGCATGGTCCCAAATAATGGCTGAATAAAGGAATAGTTGTCATGGGGCTTCAAGGATGCCATAGGGTAGGGATGAAGTGAGAGGAGAGTCCGTATTGGCAATGAGGAGTAAGGATAAGGAGAAGAAAGTGAAGCTTACAAGAGGCTGGCCCGTGGGTGGGCCAGGAGGCCAAGATGGGAGAAGGGGTTCAAGGTGAGCTTTGGGCCAGGGCCCGTACCTGAGCCACCACATGTAGCTGTGCTCGTATGGGAAGAAGCTGTGCGGGTCGTCGCAGCAGTACTTGTGGTCGCGGAAACCGCAGCAGAAGACCGCAGCCGCCTCGCCCCCCGGCAGCGGGCAGCTGAAGCCACGCACCACCTCCTGCTCCGCGCTCACATAGCTCGAGCAGGCGGCGCTCATCGCGACTCCCTGGGTCCCAAGACGGACGGCGGGGGAACGTCGGACGGCGGCTGGAGACCCGGCGAAGCCCGAGAAAGAGACGGAGGGCCAGGCAGGCAGGGAAGTGCGCAGGCAGAGGCGCGCAGAGAAAGACACGGCGGCCGGCGAAAGGCGCGGAGGCGCGCGGTGAGGACCCGGAGCCCAGGGACCCAGTGGCCAGGGGCGCGGGCGCGGAGGCAAGGGAGCGCGCGGAGACCTAATCCGGGGTGGGAGCTATCCCTAGCCGCCCAGACACCACGCGACAGGGCCAGAGAGGCAAGGTGGATATTTGAGGTCCTCGCCTGCGCGAGTTATCACCATGCCGGGCGCCAGGACCCTTCTTAGGGCGGTTGTGTGGCTAGTGATGTCCTCTGGGGTTGATGAACACACTACTCCATTTAACTAGCAAAGCAACCTGAGGACCAGGGATTTTCATTGTATAGATGGCAGCTGAGGATCATTTCCCCAGGCTCATGAGCCCATGGGATTACAAGCCTGCTGTCTTGCTGGCTCTCAGCAAACCTCTTTCCCGCTGGGCCTTGTGTATTCCACACTGGTCTTGCCGTCTTGATGACTCTGCCTCCACTCCCAAACGCTGGAATTCTGGCATGTGCCACCACACCCTGCTATCTAGTAATCTTTTAGAAGTCTTCATTTCTAGCTTCTTTACCTTTCCTTTCCTTTCTCTCCTGCTCCCTCTCTCACCCACAATGTTTATAACGGGAGTTAGCACTCCTTTCTATTGGCCAAGGACAATAGGGTAATTGTCTCAGGAATAAGCCTTCCCCTCATCACAATTAGGGGCTGCCAGTCTTCACAGCTTGTTCCCAGACTACAAGGGCATTGTTCTCATTCCTGTCTGAAGGTCTTCTCAGAGCCTCAGTTTCCCCAATGTACCCTGAGAGGGTGGACAGAAGATACTCCAGGACTTGTCCAGCTCCTCAGAGCCTTAGCTTTCTGTTTTCACAGAAGTGACAGTAGGAAATAGTTAATGTGATGCTTCCCTTTGCTGTGGCGAGTGTGGGTAAGATCATGGATCTGGAAGGGTCTGGGTGTCAGCTTAGACAATTCCTTTCCTCCTGTGCCTCTTTTCCTTTATCTTCTAAGACGGCTCCGCAGATGCAGTTGTATAACAAGCCTCTGACCTGGTCAGATCTGGGCCTACCCTTGAGAAACAGTTTGATGGAGGAGTCAGAGGAATCATGAGGGAGGGATCAGTGGATGAATCAACACAGGGCTGAGCTGTGAAAGGGGAATACAGGGATTGTAGACACAAAGGAGCTCCATGTGGGGGAATAGGGAAGGGTTTTGAAAGGATAATGTCTTTAACAGTCACCGTGAAGTAAATAAAAAAGGAACCAGATTTGATGGCATGTGCCAGTAGTCCCCAGCTATTCAGTTAGGCTGAGGTGGGAGGATTGCTTGAGTCCAGGAGTTTAAGGCAAGCCTGGCAATACAGATCACATCTAAAAAATGAACAAACATTTATTTTTGGCATGGAGTATAGCTTAATGGTAGATCATCTGCCTAGCATGTGAGAAGGCCCAGGTTCGTCACCAGTACCTCAAAACCAAGAGGAACTGCTATTGTTCCCAGAAAATCCTTCCCCTGAGCTGTGATCCCTCAAGACTGGTTGGCTACCTTATTGAAGGTGCATTTTTTACCTCTATTTATGAGAAGAAGGGGTGGAGGGGGAGAGTCCTTCAGGAAGGAGTGAGGCCTCTGTGAGACATGGTCAGCTGGCAAAACTGGGAAGACAATTCCCCAAACCCTTTTCCAGTTAAGAATTAATTTCTTTCTCCTAGTAACCCAGAGAAAGGATTATGCCCCTGAGAGAAACAAGCCCCATGTCACACAGCCATCACTGGTCCAACTGGAGTACTGCCATGACTGTCCAGCCAAGAGTTCCTTTAAATTCTTGATTAAACATATGGGCCGCTATTAATAGTGATGTTTTTAACTGCAAAGAAGAAATTATTTAAGATAAATAAAGGCTGTCAGTTGCATTGAATCACAGTTTAATCCTGCTGCTTAAAATGTCAAAAGATTGAGAGATGAGCCTAGGAGGCACTCACTCTATTTTGAGGTCATATCTATAGTGACAAAGATTTGGATACTATTACTGTGCTCTTGTCCTGTTTTGTTGCTTATTTGGGCTCTAGAAGGAAGTGCTGAAGTCTAGTTGGAGGCTAGTATTAACAAGGATGTAACTTTTCCCATCCAAGATCATGGACCCTTTGCACTACATGCGAAGATTCCATCCACTCGTGATCCTATGTTAAAAATCACCTACTTTCTCTGGTATAGCTCCTTCCTTAATATTTATTCCTTTGTTCCACCTGTTATGTTCTTTCATAATATTTTCCTGAAGAAATTTATTTCGCACCTATCATATGCCAAGCAGTCTTTCATCCTACATGTCATGTTAATGAGTGTATATTTACATGTGTGTGTGTGTACACATGCTCATGTACCGTGGTGCACATAGTGTGTTCTGTCCTTCTGCCATATAGGGATGAAATGCACTTTGTTAGGTTTGGTGGCTAGAGCGCCTTTACTCTCTGAACCATCTTGCCAATCTGAAAACATACTTTGAGTTAAGTGATTATTTTCCCATTTTGCAGATAAAGTGACTGAGATTTCCAAAGGTTAAATGACTTTTCCAGTGGCCACCAGAGTTCTTTCCCATTTCCACTCCCAAGCTGAAGACTGTGGGCCAAAGTCTTTCATCACTAAAAGGGAAAAAGAGTACAGGAGAGCATAGGGAGAAGGTGGATGGGGATCTTAAACCTACAGAACCAACTGTGCACTAGCTTTAGGAATCTTGCTTTTCATCTTCTATTTATTCCTCACAACAACCTGTACAGTGTTATTCTCTCCATCAAAAAGGAAAACTTAAGCTGGGCGGTGGTGGCGTACGCCTTTAAAAACAAAACAAAAAAAAAAAAAAGAAAAAGAAAACTTAGCTAGGGTAGTGGAATGCACCCGTAATACCAGCACTTGGGAGTCAGAGGCAGGAGGATTGCAACAGATTCCAAGACACAGCTAGAGTTACATAGCAAGACCTTATCTTTTTTTTTTTTTTCGAGACAGGGTTTCTCTGTGTAACAGTCCTGGCTGTCCTGGACTCACTTTGTAGACCAGGCTGGCCTCGAACTCACAGAGATCCGTCTGCCTCTGCCTCCCAAGTGCTGGGATTAAAGGCGTGCACCACCACGCCCGGCTGCAAGACCTTATCTTAAAAAAAAAAAAAAAAAAGAACAGAAGCTAGGAATGGGGTGGCAGGGTGGGAGGGTGGCAGCAAGTCTTTAATCCCAGCACTTGGGAGGCAGAGGTAGGTAGATCTCTGAGTTTCAGACCAGCATGGTCTGTGTACAGACCATGAGTTCCAGGACAACCAGGGCTGCACAGAGAAAGGCTGTCTGAAAAAACAAAAACAACCCCCCCAGCAAAGAACAGGGAAACAAAATTAACAAAATACATACATATTTGTTATAAAACAGTACATTTGAAAATGTCAATAATCAAAAGAAAAAGTCATCCATATTCTCATCACAACATCACACACACACACACCCCTCCCTTAGGACCTGCCCCATTCACTCTTCCCACCAATTACGCATCAACTTTATGGAGAGGAAAACCAAATCCTAGACAGGACTAGTAGACTGCTGAAGGATGTACAAGTGATAAGTTCCAGTCACTACTGGGTGACAGTAACTGATCCCTCTGTGCTTTGGAACAGTAGCTAAGATGACTCCAGCTGAAGCATGTCTGGCATGAGGCAAATGTCTACACTGAGCCTTTTTGTGAGATACTCAAAACTGCCCTGTTGACCATGGTCACCTAGCTCAGGGAACAATTCCCCCAAGAATAGCAGGGGAAAGAAACAGCCCCTCACCTCTTGCTCCTCCCTTGGCTGTTGGTGGTGATGACCACAGTTATGAGCATGGGAGAAAACTCTTTCCGCTGTACTACCAGGTCTGGTGTGTGTGTGTATGTGTGTAGTATGTACAGAGTGGCAGTCCCAGAGAGAGAGAGAGAGAGAGAGAGAGAGAGAGAGCCACCAACCCTGTCCCTGTCTGCTCCACCTGGAGGAACCAGCATGCTGTTCACGTGGCTGGAGAAACAAAGGAAAGATGGGGTTGTGAGCCTATCCTCAGGGAGGCAGCTTTCCCTTCACTTCCGGAATGACACTGTGTCTCCTGAAACAAGTGAGCTAGTGACCATGGTGGGACCGCAGTCCAGATCCTATACCAGTCAGGTCTTCCTACCCTTTCCTTGGGTTTTACTGAGTCTGCTGTTTGCTTTACTCAGCAATCTTTGGGACACACGAAACGACAAAAAGACTAACAAAAAGATGGACCCTCCACTTAGTTTGAGGGAAAATATTTTTTTTCTTTCTTTTTCGAGGCAGGATTTCTATGTGTAGCCTTGGCTGTCAGTAGGGCATGAAGTTCCCTACCTCTACCTCACCCCACAAATAGCCGGAGGCAACCGCCCTCCTGAGCTTACAGTTCGGAGCACTTACTGATACTGTCCCCAGTTCCGGATCGTTGAGCAGTGTGTGGGACTGTTGCCCAATTCTTCCAGAGCTGGATTTCCACCTACCCTTATGTCCGTGCACTTCGTCCTGCTGAGGCCCTTGCTCTATCTAGTTGGCTCATTTTTCTGTGGTATAGTTTTCTGTTCTGTGCTTGATTTATGATTTATTTAGTTCTCTGACATCGGACATTCAGGTTCCTTCTAATTTTTCCTCTTTTTTCTTTCTTTCTTTCTTCCTTTTTTTTTTTTTTTTTTTGTGAGACAGGATTTTTCTGTATGGCCCTGGCTGTGATGGAAACTACTCTGTAGACCCGGCTGGCCTCAAACACAGAGATCCACCTGCCTCTGACTCCCGAGTGCTGGGATTAAAGGCAAGGGCCACCATGCCCAGATTTTTTTTTTTCTTTCTTTCTTAACTGATGCTTCTTTTAAAGCCCATCATTGGGTGTGGTGCACGAGTTAACCCCAGCACTCCAGAGACAGAGACAGGCAAAATCTCTCTGAGTTCCAGGACAGCCTGGTTTCCAGAGTGAGTTCCAGGACAGCCAGAGTTACATAGTGAGACCCTACCTCTAAAAAAATTGCCAAACTGTTTTCCAGAACAGTTGTACAATTTTGTTGTCATCAATAGTTTTTTTTTTTTTTTTTTTTTTTTAAGTGTTATTATTGTTTTGTTTTAATTTGAAGAAATCATAACAGCATTACAAAGGCCCCATCATTGGAAAAGCCCAACATGTCACCCCAATAGTTTCCTTTCCTCCTTCCCTTCTGGATCAATCATGCCCCATGTACTACCAAGCACAATTTCAGTAAGCCAAAAATAAATGGCAAGTCAGGAATCCCCTGTTGACATAAACACATACCCATATGGCAGCAAATGTGGGTACAGAATTGTACAATGTGAGAGACCAATTAACCATTTGTGGATAAAAATCCATCATCCATAATTTTTCATAGTACTCTTTGAAATTGCAGACAGAGACATGCACTTTGTACCAAGTAACCATTCCTGATATGCCCCCATCAATTCCTGATACCACCTTTCTTTTTTTTTTTTTTTTTTTTTTTTTTTATAAATACTTTATTTTTTTTTCTTCAAGTTACATCTCAGTAACAAACCCCTCCCTATTCCCCCTTCCTAACCCGCCCTTCCACCCTCTTCTCTCCAGAGGTTTCCCCTTTCAGTCCAACAGCTGGTTCCTTCTCTTATAACAGTAAGTATTATACAGAACAATAGATATAAATATGCCACATTTATGAGATTAAATTGGCCCAGTATACCTTCCCAATGTTCAGTTTATACCTATTTG
>CAJQZJ010005020.1:7113205-7137807 GCA_907164525.1 Lophiomys imhausi
AGAGAGAGAGAGAGAGAGAGAGAGAGAGAGAGAGAGAGAGAGAGAGAGAGAGAGACTGAGCCTATATTGTAAAACTTATTCCTTAACAAAATGAGCTACCTGCGTAACCTTCCAGATAGCACTGTAGAGATGTCCCACCTGATCAGACCTAAACACATCACAGTGGCATTGAAACAATGGCTTCCTGCCCACAGAGCCCCATACACATAAAGGCACCCCCACCCCTTAGATCTTCTCTGAGCAGTCGCTCTGTGCTCTGTTGCAGCTAGAGCACAGGGTACCTAACAAACTCTATTGCCTTCTGCCTTCACAAATTCTTGGTGAATTTATTCGCAGCCCACGCATCTTGCCTGCCACTGGTATTCCAGGCATGACAATTAAGCTGATCTTTGGAAGACAAGGTTTCCCTCTTAGACTTTGACTTAAAACAAGAGACTTCCAGTCATCTTGATCAGCTTTCTACAGGCATGTGGCATCTGTCTTCTGATTGTGCCTTGACTTTTCTATCCTAAGTCTATAAGCTTAACTAGTGAACACTGACAAAGCATGGTGGCCTGTGTCCTTCCAGGAGCCCCCGTGAGTGAAGACAAGATCTGAGGGAAGTCCTAGGGTGAGACAGCAGGTGTGGAGAACCTTGGGCCCGATCCCTCCTCTGCTCATGCCTGCCCTCACTTTCCTCCAAGGATGAGGAAGAGAAAGGTAACGCAGCCAGCCAGCACCTTCTGCTGCCTGGGAAGTCATGGTCACAGACAGGGAGGGAAGGTGAGGGGGAGAAGGGGCAGGACTCACGGGTGAGGTATTTGAAGGCAGGGTGGGCACCGGTGCCAATGACTGCGACCTTACTAAACATGGGGAAAGACACACTGTAGGTGCGGCGAGCAAAGGTCTCAATCTCCCTGTTGGTGTCTGGTTCCTGTTGGCCAAACTGGTTGCAAGGGAAGGCAAGCACGTTAAAATGGTAGGGACCCAGGTCCCGCTGCAGCTGCTGCAAGGCTCGGTAGTTCTGGTCTGTGAAGCCACATTCGCTAGCTACGTTCACCACCAGGGAAACCTGCAGGGCAAAACCAAACAAAACAAAAGAAAGTTCAGAGCCACATATGATCCATTGAAGAGGCATACACTTGTATCTACTCTTGATATGTCCACATAGGCCGCTCCTTCACACATGCAAGAATGCTATGAACATATGTGTACAATGCTCTCACATAAACATACCCACACATAAAATCAAGCACATAGGGGCCTATACACATGTAGACACATACATGAATATCTGTGACTGTATGTACACAACTCACCTAAATTAACATGCACATGCCCTATGACACAAACCTACATTAGCTAGTAGTACACGTATCCACAAATACACATAGCACATTCACAGAAAGGCATGCACACAGGAAGCACATGTCAGTAGGTGATGCTGGGGAGGAGAAAGGCACACTTGGGTTCAGTTTGGTCCGGTCAGCTGGGTACTTCCAGAAATTCCAGGTGGGCTCCTTCCCAGAAGTCTCTAAAGAAAAAGGAAGCAGGGCAGTGTGTGGTGTGTGTCCCTGTACCCTTCCCTGGAAGGAGCTGCCAGTACATACATGGATACATAGACAGAATGCCCCCCAGGACAACCCCCTTTAGGCTCCTCCTTTCCAGCAAGCAAATACTGAGTTTGATCACTGAGCCTTAGTTTTATTAAAGGCTTTAGGCAATAAATACAAAGCTAGCTGATGGAACTGAATTATAATGCACTTAGGATTTGGCACCAATGCCACATTTCCAGCTTCTAACTATGTATTATCAAAAGATTAAAATGCTTTGCCTGGTCACCCTGGCCCTATCACCATGAGTGCCTTTGAGACAAATTGGGATAATATCACCTGACTACCCAAAGAAGATCATTTCCTAGGGTCAGTCTGGAACATTGGACACAAATTTCTCAAGCTACTCACAAATTCAGCATTATTAAAATTATGGGTCTTCATTGTGGGGAGCTGTCCTGTTCATTGTACAATATTTGGCATCATCCCAGCCTGTACACACTAGATACCTAGGCCTGACCACCAAAAATGTTTCCCCACAGAGTCTATAGGCACACACCTATAATCCCAGGTCTAAGGGGGCTGAGGCAGCAGAATTTCAAATTGGAGGCCAGCCTAGACTACATAGTAAGACTGTCTCTTAAATTTAAAAAATAAAAAAAAAAGAAAAGAAAAAGAAAAGAAGAATGTTGCAAGTCTTTGATCCTCGCTTAGGAGACAGAGACAGAGGCAAGTGGATCTCTGTGAGTTCAAGACCAGCTTAGTCTATGTAGCAAGTTTCAGGCCAGCCACTGCACAATGAGACACTGTGTCGCAAAGCAAAGCAAAAAAAAAAAAATGGAGAGATGATAATTTGCTGCGAACCCTGCAATCTGAGTTCAATCCCAGAATCCTACAAAGTAGATAGAAAGAAATGACTCCCTTAAGTTGTTCTCTGGCCTCCACCTGGACACCATGACAGGCATGTGTACACACACACACACACACACACACACACACACACACACACACACGGTTAGCCTTGGCTCTCCTGGAACTCTCTGTAGACCAGGCTGACCTTGAACTCAGAGGTTCACTTGCTTCTGCCTCCCAAGTGCTGGATTTTAATCCAGGCTAACAAAACAAGAACAGCAACAAGAATCTTTCAAAGTTTTCCCCCAGCTGAGAATCATTGAGCTAATCTGACCTCTTGTACACTCTGCCTGGGTGGTAAGAAATCGGAACTCTAAATTTCTTTTTCCAGTTAAGGGTCTCCTACCTTCTTTCCCACTGCACCTTTACTGAAAAGCACTAAAAAAGGTTTCTTTTTAACCTGTATCATGTGTGTCTCCCTAGTCTTTGTGAAGGGAGGAGTCTTGCTTCTCTGTCCATTCATGAGACCCGAATAGCTTATTCACATATGTACACACACATGCATAGGAACACTCAGGTGTGTGTACAGAAACAGGCAAAACCACATAACCTCTCTCTCTGTCTCACACATTCCACCTATAGGTAGACACACATCCCTGCCCAGGAAGTAAGCACATTCCCAACATTCATGCCCAGCCGTGGACTCAAGGACTGTCAACCCGGTTATCCTTATGACTGCCACTAAGTGTCAGGCATGTAGTGGGGTCACAGCAAATGTTAGTTAATGAGCTAATGAAGGGGTGGCCCAAGCGGCAGGCCCAGCTTAGTTAAGCAGCTTCCCTGGATGGACTGCTCCCCGGTTTCTCTCTGAGCTCAGCAATTAAGGGCAGAGACTCTAGGATTGTACTGCTGGCTTTATATTCTAACTCTACCGCTTAAAAACAAAACAAAATGGGGGAGGGTGATCCTACGCTCTGTGGTATGTATGTATGGAGATTAGAGGGCAACTTGAAGAAAGTGGTTCTCTCCTTCCACCATGTAAGTCCTGGGAATCGAGCTCAGGTCCTCAGCATAACCACTGAGCAATATTACTCGCTTTCCAACTCTATCTTTTTTAATTTATTTATTTATTTTTTTGAGACAAGATCTTATTACCTAATGTAGCCTTAGCTGGCCTGGGACTTGCTATGTTGACCAGACTATGTTGTCTCATAGCAACATAGACTTACTGTGTTGCTATGAGACTTCCAACTCACAAATATCTGCTGCTTCTGCCACCCAAGTGCTGGGATTGATTGTGTGCACCACTGTTCAGGCTAGCTATATACGTCATACTTTTTAGTAGCTGAAAAATCTTGTCTATTTTTCTTAAATCTCTTTTTCTTTCTCAAGACAGAGAGGGTTTTTTTTTTTTTTTTTCCTGTAGCTGTGGCTATCCTGGAATTCTGTAGACCAGGCTGGTCTTGAACTCACAGAAATCTGCCTGCCACTGCCTCCTGAGTGCTGGGATTAAAGGCATGTGCCTCTATGCCCAGCCTTTTAAAAAAGCTCTTACTGCTATTGGGATGGCCTGGTTCAATGCCTTGTTTATTTTCTTTCCTCCTCAAAAGTTTGATTAAAACATAAACTTGGGGGGCTGGAGAGATGGCTCAGCGGTTAAGAGCACTGGCTGTTCTTCCAGAGGTCATGAGTTCAATTCCCAGCAACCACATGGTGGCTCACAACCATCTATAATGAAATCTGGTGCCCTCTTCTGGCCTGCAGATATACCTGCAGACAGAACACTGTATACATAATAAATAAATCTTAAAAAAAAAAACAAAAATAAAAACATAAACTTGGCCAGGTGTGGTGGTACACACCTTTAATCTCAGCACTCAGGAGGCAGAGGCAGAAGGATTTCTGTGAGTTTGAGGCCAGCCTGGTCTACACAGTGAGTCCAGGACAGCCAGGGCTACACAGAGAAACTTTATCTCAACAACCAACCAACCAAAACAAAACAAAAAATAAAAACAAGGGCTGGAGAGATGGCTCAGTGGTTAAGATCACTGACTGCTCTTCCAGAGGACCCAGGATCAATTCCCAGCACCCAGATGGCAGCTCTTAACTGTCTATAATCCAGCTCCAAATGATTTGACACCCTCACACAAACATACATGCAGGCAAAACACTAATGCATGTAAAATAAAAATAAATCATTTTTAAAAAATCCTTAAAAAACAAAACCAAAAAACCCCATAAACTTATCTTGTTCCACACTGTTTATTCCCAGGGCTTGGATTTCTAGCTAGTATACATGCTGAATAATACGCGATGAATTGATTGTCAGAGCTGTCAGGTGATAAATCTGGGGTCCCTGTCCAGCTGCATTAGAGGGAAATGGAGGCCTGACTAGGAATGGGTCCTGCTCTTTGCTGCCCTTGTGGGTCTCGGATGAGGTCATCGATGAGACCCACATACATACAGATCACCTAAAGCTTGCCAAGGACAGTGCTTCCAATCTGTCCTCTCATTTGAAATTCACAGCACCCTGGTTAGGGTAAGGACTCCCAGCATAATCAAGAACTTCAGGCTATTGACAATAGTTTTGTCCCTAAAGATGGCTTTGCTTTCAAGAAAAGCATACTGATAGCATTCTTTTGTGATCCATCCCAATGTGGATGATGGGCTCACATGCTCATTAGTGTTCAATGCCCCACCTCTCCACACCAGGATCTCCAACTCCATCTCAAGAGGTAGGAGGTTCTTTAAAGGATTTTTTGTTTTGTTTTGTTTTTGTTTTTGTTTTTTGTTTTTTTTTTTTTTTTTAGTTTTTCGAGACAGGGTTTCTCTGTGTATCTCTGGCTGTTCTGGACTCGCTTTGTAGACCAGGCTGGCCTCGAACTCACAGAGATCCGCCTGCCTCTGCCTCCCAAGTGCTGGGATTAAAGGCGTGCGCCACCACCGCCCGGCTTTGTTTTTGTTTTTTGAGACAGGGTTTCTCTGTGTAGCCTTGGCTGTCCTGGACTCACTTTGTAGAACAGGCTGGCCTTGAACTTGCAGAGACCTGCCTGCCTCTGCCTTCCCGAGTGCTGGGATTAAAGACTTGTGCCACCATGCCTAGTAATTACAGATAGCTGTGAACTGCCAGGTGGGTTCTGGGATTGAACCTGGGTCCTTTGGAAGAACAGTTAGTGCTCTTAACCCCTGAGCCATCTCTCCAGTCCCAAAGGATTTTTAAAAAAGTAATTAATTACCTTTTTTTTTTTTGAGATAGGGTCTCACTATGTAGCCTTGTCTAGAACTTTCTATGTAGAAACTAAGCTGGCCTTGAACTCACAGAGATTAGCTTGTCTCTTCCTCTGGAGTGCTGGAATTAAAGGTGTATGCCACCAAGCTCCTCTCTTGAGAGGATTCTTCATCACAGTGTGGTGTGTAGCACCTGCGTCTCTGAACTTAGAGTTCAAAGTCTCCTGAGGGCATCAACCTCATCTAATGCCATTCAGTCTAGGGCTTTGTATCCGTCAAATACCACTGTTGAAATCCCTGGTCCTCCCAGGCCCTTCTTGCTGTTTTGCTTCTGTTTCTGGACTTGGCTAGTTCTCTGTCTGGAATGATCAGTCTTGGTCAAGTCCTTTTATTTAAAAAATGCAATCCTGACACACGTCCTTATTCAGTCTAGTAAGGAGGGGCTGGTTCTCTAGCAACTCTGTGACAACTGCCCTCTTAGGGGTGGGCCTTGGGAGAACCAAGAATGGAAAGGGTGTAGGTGGGGCTCTCTTATAAACTTGGGTCGCTTTCTACTGTTGTGTGGTCCCGTGCCCAAGTCTTCGCTCCCAGGGCCTTCGTGTGCATTCTAAGAACCATGAAAGGGTCCATTTTAGATGGTAACTCCCTCCGCTGCACATTTGTCTCTCTGCGTCCTCATTGGACCCACTGTTACAGGCACGGAAGTCGGACTGGAGGGGTAAAAGCCCGCACAGATTAGGGTTTCTTTTCCACTTGGGAGAGGCAAAGCGGAGGGTGGAGGACATTCATCTTCCAGGCGAGATCGTGAGCCTCGGAGAGCACAGTCAGCCCGGGTTGCTCCTGAGCTGTGCCACGTAACCGCGGGCCTGAGTGGCCAAGGGCCTGAGTGGGCGCCGGATGGACGGATCGCGCGACTGGGATGCCCGGGGTGGTGTCCGAGCGGTGGCGCACCCAAGGGGAGCATCATCAAAGAGCCCAGGCCCGGGTGCCCCCAGCAAGCCCTGCCCGGGGTGGGGAGGAAGACGGGGCGACTGTAACTCACCGAACCGCGGTACTTCTCCAGCGACACCAGTTTGCCCCGGATGTTGACCGCTTTGAAGTCGTAAAAGTCCTGCTCGGATTGCGTGCAGGCCGTGGCCCACAGGAGCAGGCACGCCACTGCCACGGTCGCAACCATGGCTCACTTCCGAGGTGGCGCCTGGGCGAGGGCAAAGACGAGGCGGAGGGGACCCCGGCGTGGGGGGCGGGAGGAGGCGGCCCTCTGGGCAGGAAGCGCCTCCTTCGCATCACCTCTGCAGGCGCATAGTCCTGGCTCTGGACCTCAGTTTCCCTAGCTGTTCTGAGCCGGTCAGTTTCAGATCCTAGGATCCTGTTTTCTTGAACGTGAGACCAAAAATCGCCTCTAAGAATTTGCTTGCTCATGCTCAGGCTGCAGCGACTTGATTAGGGTTGGAGGGGAGGAGAAAAATCTATATGTGAGATTAGCTTCTAGTGCCTGGCCTTAGGCGGATCGCTCCACCACTCTGGGCCTCAGTTTCTTCGCGGGAATACACCGGTCAGTGTAGAATTGGGAATACTGGACTGTAACAGAAAAATGATGGAAAACACTTTGATAGCTGAATGATGTGTGCAAACTTCAGGTTAATGAGCATAGTGTTTCCCGCAAAGGGAGAGGTCAGAGAAGGCAAGGAGACCAGAGCCGGCTGCAATTTACATCATCTTGGTTCACCCAGCAGAGACTCTGAGATAGCACACCCTTTACACTGCTGTCTAGTCAGTCACAGGATGAGTGTCTCCTGGCAGGGGATGCAATGGGAGCCAAGAAGGCTTTGTATCCGGAACAGCTGACAATTAAAGGCTTTTTGTGGATACTAACATGGCTAGCAGCTGGAATCTCAAGTCTTTAGTGACAAGAGATCTAGACAGCACACTACAGTGTTTCCCAGGCTCAGAAAAACCTCTATGAAACTCACAAAGGGCCAAGCATCCGATGTGACTTAGTATGAGCTAATACACATCTCGAGTACCTGTTCTTTGCCAAGTTCAGCACTAGGCGTCTCTTGGGCATTGATGAACAAGATGTGTGGTCCCTATTCAGAGGGAGATAGGACACTAAATACTTCACAGTTAACTCTAAAACCACCTAACAAAGCTGAGGGTGGGGTGAGGGAAATGAAAGGAGGTTTGAACTGAACTCTGACAAATGAGTAGAAATTATTCAGGTAAAAGCCAGAAGCTTGTGCAGAGGTGTCCAGGGAGAGTGAAACATGATACGCTGGGCAACAAAGACTAGTTTGGCTGGAACAAGAAGGACACTAGTGGTGGGGGAGGTAGGAGTGAGATCTCACCGCCTGGTAGGCCACAGTAAAGTTTACAGGATTGCTGGGCATGGTAGCCAATGCCTTTAATCCCAGCATTTGGGGGACAGAGACAGGCAGATTTCTGAGTTAATGGTCAACCTGGTCTATATAGTTCTAGGCCAGCTGTAACTCCATAGTGAGACATAGTCTTTAAAAAAAAAAAAGCTTTAAACCAAAAAATGAAGTTTTGTTTTTTGTTTCTGCTAGCTGAAGCATGGCAGTGAGTCCGATGTATTGCAGGCAGATCCCTGTGGTGCACAGACAGGAAGAGGCAAGAGTAGATACTGGAGGAGAAGAAACTGTGGAGCTTTAAGGCCCAGCGATGGTGACAGCAGGGACATCTATTGAGAGAGGAATGGGATTGTTAAAGCTGAGAAGGCTGAGTTGTAGAGGAATTTTAATCCAGCAACATGGGCGCTCTGGCAAGGGATCACATCCAAAGACCTAGGTCTGTGTAATGCAGCTGGAATACAGACATGCCCTCAGTACACATTCATAATCCCTCTGGCTGGAGTATAAACACAGCACACCTTTAATCCCTCTGGCTGGAGTATAAACACAGCACACCTTTAATCCCTCTGGCTGGAACTTAGTACACACCTTTTACCCAAACAATGATGTCTGATTGAGGGGCAGAAAAAGTGATGAATCAGAGAAAGATTTGACAGAATGAGTCAGAGATAGGATACTGCCAACTCTCATGAGAACAGACAGGAAAGAGAAGCTACTTAGGAGCAGTGCAGAGAGAGGGGGGTAGTTCGTGGAGTATAGTACAGCAGAAAAGAGTACATTGCATGAGTACAGTAGAGTTCCTGCCATCAGTACAGTTCAGTGCATTTCAGTTGAATTCATGCAGTTCAGTTTGTGGAGTTCAGAGGCAGGAGTTTTTCCAAGCAGAACAATTCAGTGAGAAGCAGAGAGAAGCCAGTTTGAGTCAGTCATCTTGGAGAGAAGTTTTGAGCCAGAACAGCTGTGTTGAACCAGCCAGTAAGAGTTCAGAAAGAACAGGTGAGCTTATTCAGCAGTTAAGTCTCTGAAGCTGAAGACATTGTAGTCCTAGGTTAGCAGACAGAGGCTGGAAGCTGAAGCCTTTAAGGTCTGGACCTGCAGAAGATTAGATTGTACAGAGACTAGAAGCCTCCAGGCCTAGGTCTAGGGATAGTTAGACACACTCTGGGCTCAGCCCAAGCCATGTGTCAGGAAACCTTGGGTATGGCTCTCATCTCATCCCCTCATGAGAGGAAATAAAAACAACATTTACACTGAGCAAAGGTGTCAGAATGGGGGAGCAATGACTATGAAGGCACAGAGCCTGAAGTTGGCTGTTTGGGGTAAGAAGACTCTTCAGGGGTCAGATGGGGAAAGGCTGTGAGTTCCATGTCACACTGTAGGCTGTAGCTAGAAGACTTGAAGCTGAACACAAGATTACATGGTAAGATTTGAACCCTGGGCCCTCAGATATAGGTTTTTTGCACCACCAAGGTGACAGCTCTCTTCAGGAGCAGACGACTTTGCCAGCAGAGCTGGGGTTCAGGGCAAAGGTGTTCCAGGCAAGGCGAAGCCCTAAGCAGGTGTCCCTACCCTGCTGCCTCCCTACCCCTATCTTGTGAGAGTCTTGAGGCCTGTCTGTGATGGGTCTTATTAACACAGACAGTTGTGCCTTCCTCACCAGGCTGGGAGCACCTCCAAGGAAGGCCTGTCTGGAACATTGATTGTGTCCTCTTTTCATTCTTGAGATACTCAGTAAACATTTAGTTTTTGTAAACCTTCTGGTGACCTCTTCTCCATGTCCATCCTAGAATCTGACAGGAGATGCTGTTGATTTTAGTCAACAGAATGTAATTTGTCACTTTATTTTCAGCCTGCTACATATTTATGTGTTTTTTTTTTTTTTTGGTTTTTTCAAGACAGGGTTTCTCTGAATATCTCTGGCTGTCCTGGACTCGCTTTGTAGACCAGGCGGGCCTCGAACTCACAAAGATCCGCCTGCCTCTGCCTCCCAAGTGCTGGGATTAAAGGCGTGCGCCACCACCGCCCGGCCTTTTATTTATGTGTTTTTTAAAAGAGCACAGTTGTTTTGGGATGGGGGGCACATCCAACAACTGGGAGAGACAGAGACAAATCACACTAAATTTCAGCAGAGCACTTGAAAGGGTTGGGGACTCACTCTAGGATCCCTAGTCTTCCTCTTTTCCTACAATAAGCTCAAAGACATTATTGTAACAGTAAATTTTTATTTATCAAGCATATATTTATCAATACTTAGCAATTACCTAACAATTGTCCATAAAATTCCTAAATCCTAAACCCAAACCCTAACTCTGAAACCTAGCACCTAAAACTTATTAATATCTATAATACAAGCATTTAACATTAACCTAAGGTTTCTCAAAAGGATATTTTCCTCTGGGCGAGGGTCCTTATGGATGGCTGGTCTTCATACAATTTTTCAGTCTTTATTTTTTTAAGATTTATTTATTTTATGTATATGACTGTTTTATCTGCATGAACATCTGCAACCAGAAGAGGGCATCAGATCAAATTGTGGATGGTTGTGAGCCACCATGTGGTTGCTGGGAATTGAACTCAGTACCTCTGGAAGAGCAGCCAGTGCTCTTAACTGCTGAGCCATCTCTCCAGCCCCAATTTTTCAGTCTTAAAGTCTCTTAAAAGTCTCTGAATTTCCTTCATCAGATCCTAAGACAGTTTATCAATCAGGAATCACCTTTGTGATCCTTGAGACCAATTATTTAGCATATGAAAAGTCTCCCAGGTTCACCTATTCAGGTGTCTATGGCCTGCAAAGTTCCTATTTCAGTGATCTGTCTGATCAGAAGTGCCTGGGCTCTGAGGAAAGACAATTCCGGGCCTAGGGACTCCAGAATCTCAGGGAGAATTCATCTCCTCTCCAGACCCAAAACGGGTCAATATCAGAGGGTGAAGCCTTCTGGTGAGACTGATGCGAGTTTCTCTGCCAGAGGAGGAGAAGGAGAAACAGAAAGAGGAGCCAAACCTCTGTCTATGTGAATCTTGACTTAAATACCTTCAGCAGAACCTTTCCAGCTCTTTTCAAGTCATGCCCCTGGGCTCTGTCTCTTCAAAAACTTTTTGCAGAGGAGTGTGAAATGACAGGCACAATCCGAGGGCGGGTGCCTCAGGGCATGCCCCTGTCCCCAATCATATGATCAAAGGAGTCATCGTCCTTGGTGAGTTTCCAAGGACATGTCACTTTGGAAGTAAGTCTTTTATCTTAAAGTCCAGGCTTTTGCTATTTCAGAGTTTCCTATGCTATTAAATACTATCACTAATCCTACCATATTTCCCCCTTCTCATTAAATGTTTAATTTTTCCTAACATACTTATGTGTCTATAATAAGAACAATCATATGAATTGTTTATTACAACACATAAATAAAATAAACATAAATTTCTACCTATGTATACACATACATGGTAATATTTACATCTTTTGACAATCAAAATACAATAAGGCAAGATATCTATTCATAATACAAAATAATATATAATAACCTTAAATCTTATCAATAAACATCTTATCAATAAGCATAAATCAAGATCATTTTAAAAATAATCTTAAATTTATGAAATATTTTTAATTATTTTTAATGATATGAAAAGAAAAGAAGAAAGAGATCCCTGCATTCATCCCTTTTCCTTGTCCCAAATAAATCCATTCTTACATCCATTCATCACATTATTCATGTATATTTAAGATGCTCACAATATTTGTTTATCAGACTGTTGGGTGTCTAACATGGAACTAAAATTTTAAGAGTTTTTAATATATTGAAAAAATGAAATAATTGAATTTACATTCCAATGGAAGAAGGATTAAAAACTCAAATATATAATAGAAAACGTTTAGCATTTTAGATTATGAGGAAAAAATGGGTAGAGAGGTAACACGCTGGGAGAAAGAGGGGTTGTAATCTTGTATTTGGTTGCTCGGTCCCTCATAGCTTGGGTCCTGGACTTTGGTTCCAGGTAGCCCGAGAAGGAAGAAAGGACAGACACACAGACACACATATACAATGAACCTGGGTGATGGGGTTTTGTTTTTTGATTTTTCAAGACAGAGTTTCTCTGTGTAACATCCCTGGCTGTCCTGGACTCACTCTGTAGACCAGGTTGGCCTCGAACTCACAGAGATCCACCTGCCTCTGCCTCCCGAGTGCTGGGATTAAGGGTGAGCGCCACCAGGCCCAGCTGACGGTGGGTTTTTTTGTTGTTGTTGTTGTTTTGTTTTTAACACTACTGGTATCACTGCAACCAGAAACCTTAGCATGCTTATTAGGTCCGGCATGGGGAGAAGGGTTAGTTAATCTCCTAGAAGGTCTCCGTAGATGAGCAGTCTCGGGCTGTCAACATCCTGCAGGAGGGAGCTGCAGCTGCTTGTCTTTGCACACACCCGTCAATTGTTCATAAATGCTCAGACTCCAGGGGAAAACTGCCATCCTTCTCAAGATGCCCCCAAAATGACTTTGCCAATTTCCCATGGGGCTATCGGTCTCAGAGTCCTCACTAGGCCTTGCTCATGCCAAAATACACCTTCACTCAGAACTCAGTCAGGGCTTCCTCCATTCCATGCAACATGTGCTCTTTCTATTATTTGTGTGTATGTGTATTAGTCAGGGTTCTCTAGAGGAACAGAACTGATTGAACGAATATGTATATTTGTGATATATATTGTGATCCAGGTAGTCCAATGATGGCTGTCTTTCAATGGAAGGTCCAAGAATCCAATACTCATTATATGCTGGAGTCTTGAAGAAGTAGGCTGTAATGCTGGTGAAGGAATGGACTTGCCAGTGAGAGCAAGAGCAATCAGGCAAAGGGAACAAGTTTTCTCCTTCCACATCTTTTCCAGCAGTGACAGCAGAAGGTGTCCAGATTTAGGGTGCATCTTCCCACCTCAAAGGATCCAGATTAAAAATGGGTCTTCCCATTTCAAATGATTTAATTAATAAAAAAAAAATCCCTAACAGGTGTATCCAGCTGCTTGGATTTTAGTTAATTACAGATGTAGTCAAGTTGACAATTAAGAATAGCCATCACGCCGGGCGGTGGTGGCGCACGCCTTTAATCCCAGCACTTGGGAGGCAGAGGCAGGCGGATCTTTGCGAGTTCGAGGCCAGCCTGGTCTACAAAGTGAGTCCAGGACAGCCAGGGCTACACAGAGAAACCCTGTCTCGAAAAACCAAAAAAATAAAAAAATAAAAAAAAAATAAAAATGGAAGAATAGCCATCACAAACATACCCCTTGCCAACTTGAAACACAGACATACCTCCTTATGTCATGCTTAATTTCAAAATCAAACAGTAACCAGCTCATCATTACACCCTACATGATATAACTATCCCAAGTATAATTGCAAACACATTATATATTTAACCAGGTCATAATTACATCTAACATGAAGTAACTAACTGTCATACAATTGAAAATACATGAAAAATTTTAGAATAGGTGGCAATGTCCCTTGAGGAATGTGAGGATTTGTCCTGACAGGGTGGAAGTCTGTTGTGGCGGGAAAGCCTCTGAGCTTGGCTCTAGAACGATGGGCTCCCTTTGTTCAGTGGAACCCCTTTTCCCTCCAATTTGAGGATCCCCTGAGACTAGTCAAGTGCCTAATCCTCCCCTGACTTTCCCATGCTAATGAGGTCTGTTTGTGCCTTGGCTTTCAGTCAAGGACATTTAGTCTGGGCCTCTACCCTCCATGGAGTTTTCCCCACCCCCTTGCCCATGAATTAATTAGGCATTCCATTTTCTTTCTTCTGATTGGACAATATCCAGTGAATCAAGCACATTCACCTTCAAACCCCTCCCCACTACCCAAAGTTATATAATACCCCT
Organism: Lophiomys imhausi; assembly: GCA_907164525.1. Lineage (NCBI taxonomy): Eukaryota > Metazoa > Chordata > Mammalia > Rodentia > Muridae > Lophiomys > Lophiomys imhausi. The sequence continues at coordinate 7,127,053 of CAJQZJ010005020.1, forward strand.
TATTCTGGACGTAAACTCTCTCTTTTCTCTCCCCAACATGGCTGTCTGAGTCTGTTATTTTGGCTGTGGGAGGGAATCACTCTTCCTTCCGTCAACGATCTGCCATCACCATTTGCCTGGCTGGCTAGGCTTGCGCAGGCCCCGGGCTCCTGGCTGGCCTCTGCCTAGGGAAGTCTCCTACCACTGGCAGCTGGGGCTTGTCTCTTCCCTGTTGCTGCCACTGCAGCCTGGCCAGGCTCCCTTCTTGAGTAGGCCATCCCACTGGGCATCCACCGGGCCTCTGCTGTTTCTCCTGAGCACCAGGTCCCACCTTGCTGCCACTGAGCTGGTGCCTGTTCCCGGTGCATGCTCTTGCTGAGAGGTGCTGAGCTCTCATATTCTCTCTCGTACCACCCACCTGGCCACTAGGCCTGGCTCCAGGACAGAATCTCCCATCTCCCTGGACACCTTTTTTTGCCCAGACTGGTGTGGGCCATACCTTATGGCAAAGAAGCATGTGCTTCAGAGACCAGACCAGGTTGGGAATTCCCTGCCAGGACCCATGGAATGGTGACTAACATGGGGCAACACAATCCCTGGTTTGAGCAGAAAGGCCCAGCTGAACCGCAGCTGCCTCCAGCCTTGTGGAGGGACAGAATTTCCAGTTCTAGCAGAAAAAGGGTGAGTATTCCCCGGCCTGAAGGCCCAAGCCTCCACATTGTAAAGGGGGAAATATCTATTTCTATTTTTCCTGCTTTGTTTTTGGTCAATGCTTTCCTGAGGGACTGGATATGGTTTTTGGAACAATTGAAGCTTCAGTTGGGGCTACTCCCCTATATTGACTGAAGGTACTCTGATCTTCTTTCTAGACATTGACAGCACATTGGGTATAAGCCAAGACCTCTTAGCCTCTCATACAAAGAAACCTGATAATGCAGCAGCCAGTAGTCATTAGGACAGCTGCCAGTCTCTTAAACAGTGGGCAGGCTCATGATTGTTGGGGTATGCCAACTCCCCAAGACAATTGTTTTCGGAACGTTGACCAGTGCTAGCAACACTTCCTATCTTTGTCTGTCAAGGAAAACAATTCATCATGTAGAAAAGACCCTCAAGTTAAGGTGATACATACTCTTTTAAAATCACATGGCATAAAATTTGGTAAAATTCAGATAGCACCCCACGTGGTCATATTTACAACCTTAACACTTGGACACAATTCATTTCCCTTGCCTTACATAGGATCAGCCAGGAAAGAAGAACCCACTTTAATCACCCACAGAGGAACATTCTTTTCAGATCTCAAAACTTAAATATGGTAATCACTGATTATCTTAATTGACATTTCATTACATGATAAGTCAAGGAAAGAGAATAAATATCTGTACAAGCATAGTCTTAACAAAATATGATGGAAAACTCATGTCCCTTATAATTCTCATTTCGGAAATTAGTCACATGGCCTTAGCTGGTATTTATAATCTTTCTCCATTATCCATTCTGTATTTCCTCCACCCTCAGCATGCACCTCAGCAGGTCTTGGCTCCTTTCCCTGGATGAGTGACCCATACCTTCATCCCTGATGGGTCTGTGCCCTTTGTCATCCTGCCTGTATGGAGTTGTTGTAGTTTCCGTTGACTTTAATCACAGGGCACCAAGGGATCTCCTGCACTCCAGACATAATCCTTCTTACCTCCATTGTGGAGAAGCAATTCAATTTCCCCATGGTAGCCTGGATCACTCACCCCTCCTAACATGTTTATTCCTTTCTTAGCCTATTGGCTTAAGGGCATGAGAAGCCCAAAATGGCCAGGGCATGTCTGAGGTTCCAGTTCAATGGAATGTTGTGTCTCCTGACAGGAGTGCTCCATACTCTGGAACCAAAACTTCTAGGCCAGCAGAACAGGTCAATGGAACAGAAAGCAAAAATTTTCCTAGTGTGTTACTAGGGGTGATAGTCAATGGAATTATTTCATTTTCACCCCTTGATTCCTGCACCTGTGAGTCCTGGCTATGGGAGAAATCGTATCATATGTTGAATGATTATTCAAAGCATGTACTGCCTTCTGGAGAACCCTTCCCTAAGCCTCCAGGCTGCTGCCACCTAATTAGTGTCTTCAAGAGGCCATTCCATATTTCTAATAGGCCAGGTGCTTCAGGATGATGGAGAACATGGTAAGACCACTTCATCAACACTAAGCCAAAGAATATCAGGCATCTCCAACTCCTTTTCAGTAGACCATCTTTTGACAAGTGCTTCAGCTAACCATTCAAATAAGCTTTTGAAACCTTTATAAAATGAGTGAGCTTCTATATTAAACCTAAAATCTTCATACAGTGGGTCCGTATCAATGAACTCAGCCTGATCTAATTTTATGTTCCTTCCACCATTATTTCACTCCCTTAAAAGCCATCCCCACACATCTTCTCCTGAACCTTCTGCTTGAATGAATTAGCAAACTTAGTAAGCTATTTAGTAGTGTAGAATGCCTCCTCACACACTACACTTTCTACTTCTTCTCTAGGAGCCTGCTTAGCCTTTGGTCTGGCTATATGTCTAGAGGCAACTATTGGTGGGCCCTGAGAGATATCAGCATTGTGTTGCCTGGCATCTTCTCTAGGGAATGTCCACTGATGGATTAATAGACAATGAAGGATTAATTTCCTAATTCAAAGGTGGAAAATGCAATAATTCAGGGGATGGTAGTACATGTTAAAGATGGAGAGACTACTTACTCAGATGAGATAAACCCTTGAGAATCTGAGAGTTCAAAGTTCTCAGCCTCATTAGGGTCCTTCCACATATCTCCATCCCAAATTACAGGATCCCATTCTCTACCAATTAATGCCCTTACTGTTTGTGAAGTTGATAACCAAGAATATCCATCACAATACATTTGTACAAAAGAATGGGCTTTATTATGACATTTGCATACATATATACAGTGTACTTTGATCCTCAGTCCCGTTCACCCTGTCTTGTCCTCCTCTCTCTCCTCACACTGGTCACTTCATCTATCAGGGAGTCTCTCTTTCAGGATGAAAAGATGGGTAATTCACTAAAGGGCCTGATATGCAAGCATGAGGACCCAAGTTCTGTTTGCAGCACCCAGGTAAAGACTGGGAACACACACTGGGAACAGCAACCTTTCCTTTTCACTCCGTTGCTGGGAACCAGGAGGCAGACCTCTAGAGCTTGCTAGCCACCCAGCCAGCTCAGCTTAATCAGTGACCTCCAGATTCAGTGAGAGACCTTGTCTCAAAAATAGAGAAGCCAGTTGTGGTGGTACACAGCTTTAACCCCAGCACTTGGGCAGCAGAGGCAGATGAATTTCTGTGAGTTTGAGGCCAGTCCTGGTCCACATAGTGAGTCCCAGGCCAGTCAAGATTGTATTAGTAGACCTTCTCTGTGGTGGGAGTTAGCTGCCTTTAGTCCTCTTTAGTGAATTAGTGTACAGATCAGCTTGGCCATCAGCAGCACATAAAGGAGCTTGGCGTCCCTTGGACTGGGGGCGGAGATGGCCAGAGCTCATCAGTTGAGGCCATAGCTCTGTGAGAAACATGAAATGCCTTGTTGAAGGGGCGTGGCTAACAAACCGCACAAGCCACAGATGACGATGGTTGCTTCGAGAAGCCATGTGACCGCTGGACATAGTGAGAGATTTTGTGGACTCTCAAGACTGCCAAGGATAGTGAGATGATGCTATATATAAACCAGAGAGCTCCACACAGTGCCCTCTTCCTTTTGCCCTCACGGACTGAGAAGATGGCCCACACTGGAGAAATGAATGAAGCAAGGTATGTCATTCATTAACATTTAGGCTGCAGTAGCCTGAGGCAAATCCTGTAAGCCAAAGAAGACTGGTAGAAAAGACATGGCATAGAACCTGCTGAGAGAAAGTTCTTTAAAAACTGAACATTAAAACCACCTGTCTAGAGGTTCAAGAATGCTGGGAGGTTGAGCAAGGCTAGCGGAGTTCGGAGGCCTTGGTGAAGTACATTAGGACATGCATACACGGGCTAAGCAGATTATGAGTTTCAGCTGATGGAGGAAGTCGAGCTCAGGTTAGCAGTTAAAACAGACTGACCTTATAAGCCGGTCACAATCTAGTGGTTGAAATAAACCGGTCATTGAACTGGCAAAATTAGGCCCAACAGATGCTAAGCTTTGAAAGGGCTTCCTGCTGGGACTGCCATAACCAGACTGCCAAAATCAAGTTTCCTTGCATAGACTTACCCTAAGAATATTAGTATCCTTTTAAGAAAATTAAAATAGGATTGGTTAGGTGTTCTTAGTTATAGGTATTAGGCTTTAGGTAATAGGTATTAGGTTATAGGATATAGGTGTTTTATAGGTGTTTGTTAAATATTGATAGATGTAAGTGTTTACATAAAATTTTTCTGTTACACTTCTCAAAAATATAAAAAAATAAAATAAAGGAGAAGAACAATTGGAGAGGATCCATACGCATGTTTACACACTAATTAATTAATTAAAAAATTAAGGAGTGTTCCTTGTAATTTCATATCTTTGGAGATTGCAGTTTTGTGTCAATTTATCAGGAAGCCTCATGGAGAAAATGGTACTTGAGTAAAGACCTGAATAACGTATAAGAGCAAATAGAAAGTGGAGAGAGTAGTCCAGACAGCAGAAACAGCGAGCGCAAAGGCCCTGAGGTGACAGCATGCAAGACGAGTTTGGAGAACAGCTAAGAGGCCAGTTAGCAGGGGAGGAGTGGGTGATGTCGGAGAAGTAATGGAGTGGCAGGTAGAAACTATTGCCTCCTATCAGCCACTGTGGAGCCTTTGCCTTTGATTCTGAGTGAGATGGAAATCCGTTGAAAGGTTTGTAAACAGGGAATAGATATTTCTTTTTTTTTTGTGTATGCTAGTTGCGAGGGATAGCCCCCAGGGCCTGGATGTGGTAGACAACACTTTATCAATGAACTACATTCCTAGCCCAGAAAACAACAATTCTAGTGTTTCAACAGAATCACTTTGGTTGTCCTGAAGAAGCTAGTTAAGGGGCCAAGCAACTCTTCATGTGCAGGGTCTCAGGGACGATAGGATCAGAGTCTGAATGTGTTTTGAAAATTGAGGGGAAACATCTCTCTCTTTCTTTGTTTTTCTAGACAGGGTTTCTCTGTATAGCCCTGGCTATCCTGGAACTCATTCGGTATACCAGGCTGTCCTCAAACTCAGGGATCAACCTACCTCTGTCTCCCGAATGCTGGGATTAAAGGCATGTACCACCACCACCCAGTTTAGGAAAGTATTTCTTAAAGGTTGGCTATAGAGACTGAAAGAGAAGAGTCAGAGATGACCTTAAAGTTTTTGGGTGGAACAACAGTAAGCATAAAGTCCCTTCAGTTGGGATGAAGAATGGCTACTGATTAGGAGTGGACGGTCAAGAGGTCAGTTTTGGTCAATTTTGGACAAACTAAGTTCAAGTTATCTATTAGCAGTGGCATGCTAGTAAATGTTTAACACTAGCTGCCAAGGAAAAAGGATGGTGTGCATGTATGTGTATGTAGGTGTGGGTGTGTATGTGCATATGTAAGTTTACTGATAGTGAGATATGTTACACAAATAATAAAATGTTCAGTTCTCCTTATTGAAAATTCATGTGTATCTACTACTGAGCTGTATCCAGAATGCAGGCTTTGAATATTATCTTTGTTCTATTTATATAATTTTATTTTTAGTAATGACTATGGTTAATAAGAGGCTTACAAAAGTCCTTAAAAAATATAACACATGGTATTTGAAGCTGGATCAGAACACCACTCTTAAGTATCATGAGGCTGGATACAGGAGCATAGAATTGGAAGACACCTAAGTTGGTGCTGTAAATGTGGGTGTGGACAGCATGCAGAATATTTAAAGTCAGGAGACTGGAAGAAGATGGAGAGTTGATATAGCAGATAAAAGAACCAAGGGGCAGCCTTCGGGTCTTCAACATTCAACATCAGGAAGATGAAGACATCAGGAAAACAGGAAGGAACCAGAAGAGGTTGAGAAGTTTAGCTAGAGTGGAACAAAGCAACTCAGAGTATGCTGTCATGGAGGCCAAGGAACTGACTAATTTGTTCCAGGGTGGAGAGTAATGTCAAATGCTGCTGATAAATCTAAAAAGATTAGGCTAAAAACCAAACATTGGGTTTGGCAACTTTTCCTCAATGAAGGGAATCAAGCAAAACAAACAAACAAAGAAACAAAAAAATACTTTTCTTTCCCAACTCTCTTGCTGAGATTTCTGTCTCTCCCTTATGTTTTTTATTTGCTTGTTTTGTTTTGCTTTGCTTCTTCGAGACAGGTTCTCACTATGTAGCCCTGTAGCTGTCTTAGAACTCACTCGGTACACCAGGCTTGCCCTGAACTCATAGAGACTCAATTGTCTCTGCCTCCCAAGTGCTGGGATTGAAGGTGTGCACAACTACTCCTGTCTTCCATTCTTTATCCTTATGCCAAGCTCCTCCCCTGCTTACAGGCCCTTTTAATCAGAGCCTAGATAGGAAACTTATATGACAGAGGTTTATTTACAAAGGGAGTGCCAGGTAGTGAGTTCCAGGACAGCCAAGGCTACACAGGGAAACCCTGTGAAAAACCAAAAACCAACCAACCAAACATGCAAAAAACTCCAACAACAACAAAGAGACTGATTTCAAACATGTAGGTAGGAGGTAGGCAGCAGAAGGCCTTTTCTGAGCTGTTAGCACCCCTTGACCTACAATTGGTCAGTTAGTTACCATAAAGGAGATTCACAGCCAGCCATGGGCCTACTCACAGGGACATAACTAGGGGATTATTTCCTAGTTTACCCTCTCCCCTCTCTAATCACCCTCAAGGCTGCTCTGGCTTGAACCAAAGTGAGAGACAGGGAAAAGAGGAATCAATTATGCCTTCAATCAGTACACTAGATGGTGTCAGGTTCCAAAGAAACTCAGGGCAAATGGCTAACTGTGCTGCCTGTTGGCATACCAAAGTGTCTGCTTGGCTTCACGCGGAACGTGTGGCTCCAGTCAGCATCTCTGGCCCTGCCCCTACCTTAAACCCAAGGCCTTCCCTTTCCCTCCCCAAGCTTCTGGATCCCATAAAAACTTGCCTGTCTCTTCGTCCTCTTGGCCCTCTCTCCTCTTCTCTTACTCTCTCACTCTTCCCATCTCTCACCTGTCAAGGCTTGGTTCAGTCTGGACCCTTCCAGATGACTCTGGCTGTACTCTCCCTCATAGTTAAAATGAAGGCCTTTTCCTTAACCATATCTTGGAGCAGCCATATCCTCATTTTTTTCCAGATAGGTAGTGAGGTAAACAAATAGAAAGCACCCAGCACAAGAACCCCACTCAGAAAAATAACCTTTGGCCAGAGTGTAGATCAGTGCTGAAACACTTGCCTGATGCATATGATGAAGCTTTGGCTCCATCCCAGCACTGCAAGTAAATGCAAGGCCCAGTGTGGCGTCAAATGCCTGTAATCCCAGCACCTGGGAGGTTTATGTGGGGGGGATCAGGGGTCTTAGCTAAATATTGAGTTCAAGGCCAGGCTAAATTACAGGAGATACTGTCTCTACCACTGCTCAAAAACAGAAGTCACACAATGAAACTATGTCATCTTACGCTATATCGTGAGTTTGAAGACAACTTGGGGAGCCAATGAGACCTGGAATTTAAAAATCAAGATACATAACATGCATACATAAGTAACAACAACAACAAACCAAATGTGAAACACCAGCTTCTCTCTGAGGTTCTTTAAGATGCCCACTATTCCATGCTTCCCTAGACAGAAGCACTTAGCACACAATCCTTAGTCTTGCCTACATCACAGACTTACCCAGGAGTTTTAAAAGATGCTCATGTCTAGGCTTCACCCCAGATCAAATTGAATCAGGAAGTCTGATATGGTCTTACTGGTGGGCTTTTAAAATCATTCAGGCGATTCTAAGGTGGAGCCACGATTGGGACTCAATCACTGCCTATGTGCCTGGGTACTGCAAGCACAGGACCCTATACAGGGGGTCTCAGGATGTGAAAGTTCCCACTGAAGAGGGTGTTATGATTTAGGAGTTAGGGACATACTGGTGGAGAGCTTGTCTAGCTTGTGGGTTTAATTCTCAGCACCACATATATGACAAAGTATTAGGATTTGGAATTTCATTATGGTTTGGTGTGTATTTGGTATATCTAACATCTAGGGCATTATTTTTCAATTGGTAAGTAGCAACCCATTAGTAGGTCATGGAATTAATTTAGTGGTTCACACTGTCCTGGGGAAAAATAATTAGAGAATTTGGGATTGGCAAGATGATGCAGTGAGTAAAAGGGCTTGTGGCCAAACCTGACCACCTAAGTTTCATTCCAGGTACCTACAAGTTGGAAAGAAAGAAGTAAGACCCATAAGTTGTCCTCTGACTGCCATATATGCTTGCATATTCATACATGCACACACACGCATGCATGAACGTATGCAGGCACACAAGCATGCTAAAAGAAAAAGGGAAATTTCAGGGTGTTTCATATATTTGGGGTTTGTAAAATACCATGAAGCTAGTTTTTTGTTTGTTTTGTTTTGTGGTGTCATTTAAAATGCCTAAAACCCACTGATCTGGGGCAAGAACTGCAATTGTGCTTCTGTCTACTTATTTTTTTTTTGTTTTTTGTTTTTTTGAGACAGGGTTTCTCTGTTTAACAGCTCTGGCTGTCCTGGACTCGCTTTGTAGACCAGGCTGGCCTCGAACTCGCAAAGATCCGCCTGCCTCTGCCTCCCAAGTGCTGGGATTAAAGGCGTGCGCCACCACCGCCCGGCTCTGTCTACTTAATTTTAAATGTGGATAAAAGATAGCAGCCCAGCCGGGCGGTGGTGGCGCACGCCTTTAATCCCAGCACTTGGGAGGCAGAGGCAGGCGGATCTTTGCGAGTTCGAGGCCAGCCTGGTCTACAAAGCGAGTCCAGGATAGCCAGAGCTGTTAAATAGAGAAACCCTGTCTCGAAAAACCAAAAAAAAAAAAGATAGCAGCCCCTGCCTCCTGGGATTGTAATAAAGAAAAAGTGAGTTAGCACATATGAAATCCTTAGTGTCCAGCACAGAGTAAACAATCAGCAGTGGCTGCTAATATTGTACAATAACAAATACATTTTTACAGAGGAGAATTTAAAATCTCATATTTATGACGTGGTAACTATTGCATAATATCATGCATGAACACAGATAAGGGTGGTTACTCTACCAGATCCACCAGATGTGGTACATATTATAGCAATAGACAATCTTTCACAAATAAAAAGGAGTAGGCCCAGTACAGCCTTTGTCTTGAGGCCAAGCTTGGGTGATGAAGGCATTGTCTTACCTTCTAACTGAAATCACTTCTATTAGCATCTGACCAGTGCCCTGCAGGCTCTCCATGCACCTGTTCTAGGAAAATTAACACAGCTCTGTCTAGAGCCCTGTGGGGAAAGACTCAGCAGGCTCAGTTATTTAAGTACCTAACGCACTTAGCACCATGCCTGGCACTCAATAAATGTAGGCCAACTTGAGTTGAACTGCTGATAACTGTTGTGTGACCTTGATTAAGTCACTCCCACTTTGGGGACCAGAGTCTCCTGTGTGATAAGGGAAGCTGCGTGGAAGGCTGAAGGAAGAAGCACTTCTGATTTTTGAAATGGGGAAGTAGAGCCCCAAATAGAGGAAAAGATTTGCCCAAGTTCAAACCACAAAATAGTAGACAAACTGAGACTGTCACTAAAGTCTCTACTGCCCAGCAGAACATTTTCTGCAAATGGTGTGTGGCCAATGCAATGTCAACAAACTAAAGTTATACCTAGCAGCAGGGATAGATCTTGGAAAATAGAGTATAGAGCTGAAGGTAAAGGAGATAAACAGCCCTGTATCTTTACATGAACACAAAATACTTATGTGTGCATGTCATGGTTTAAATCTGAATTGTTTCCAACAGGTTCATGTTTGAAATCTTGGTCCCCAGCTTGTGATGCTATTTGGAGGGCCATGGAGGCTGAGCAAGGTAAGGCCCTGTCTTGTAGAGTAGGTCATCAGAGACAGGCCTTTGTATCAGATTCTGGTTCTGGCTTGCTTTCTCTGTTTCCTGTGTTACCTACCATGCCTTCCCTGCCATTGTGCACTGAAATCCTACTAAAATGGTGAGTCAAAACACCTTTCTTCCCTTAAGCTGCTTCTTATGTCAGGTGTTGTTAAGATGATGATAAGAGCAAATAACAGCACACAAAATGAATCTGCAGTAGAAAAGAGGACACAACTGAACACATTAGATGTCACCTCTTGGGGCAAGGAGAGGAGTGGGGATGAAAGGGGAAGAATAGGTAAATGAAGCAAGACCTTTAAGAGCAAAGTTCATGAACTGTGTATGCAGATGTACATACTTACACACACGCGCGCACGCACGCACACACTTATTTAGGGGCTGGAATCATCTAATCCAGGGTCTGTGGGTCTGCTGCAAGTATAAGGCTACATAGTGAGTTCCAGGTCACCCAGGGCTCCAAAGTAAGACCCTGTGAAAAAAAAAAAATGGAAACAAAACCAATAAGCTAGCTAATCATACTAATCATACTAGTCCTTTGTTTAAATAACCATCAAAGATGTAGTCTGTAACCAAATGGCCTGGTAGTGTGGGGCAGTAACCAAGAACACTGGGATTGGTAGCTTGTGTATGTAGCACAGTTCTGCCAATTTCTGTGGGATTTTTAAGCAAATTCATTGATCCCTCTGTGCCTCTATTTCCTTTTTTTTTTTTTTTTTTTTTTT
>CAJQZJ010005020.1:7137907-7152028 GCA_907164525.1 Lophiomys imhausi
TTTTTTTTGGTTTTTCGAGACAGGGTTTCTCTGAATATCTCTGGCTGTCCTGGACTCGCTTTGTAGACCAGGCTGGCCTCGAACTCACAAAGATCCGCCTGCCTCTGCCTCCCAAGTGCTGGGATTAAAGGCGTGCGCCACCACCGCCCGGTGATAATAATAGCATTGTATGGTTGGTGGGTTAAATAAATGAATACTTAATAAATTCAATATTTTGCATTGCTTGTGAGAACAAAGTTCATGTATCCTAGGCTCTTTACAATTTAGATTCTATGTAACCTTCCAGCCTAATTTCCTGCCTTTGCCATATTTCTGATGTCTAGTAAGCCCTGCCTCCTCTTTCCTTATAGCCTCTTTCCTGGTAGACTTCCACTTGATTGGAAAAAAATCTCATCTTTTGGGAAGCTTTGCCCAGGCCCCTTGCCACAGACCAGGTACACTTCTTTGTGCTCCCAAGTCCCCTGTGTACCTGTCATGCTGCCTTGTACATTGATCTTTAAATGTTTGTTCAACACACAGTGCTTGGCCTGTGGTATTCATAAATATTTTACTTAAAACTTTGTGTTGACATACAGCAAAGTTAAGATATCCCCAGTGTACATCCTAGATAAACTTTTGAAAATTGAACATACCATGTGATCTGCTTCCAGGTCTGTATACACAACAGTCCCAGAACTCAGAGACCTCCCTCATTCCACCTTCCAACTACTGCCACTCTGATTTTGACAAAGTGGACCAGGTTGTCTCTGTTCTTCATCCATCTGAAATCATAGATACACTCTTTTTTTTTCCCCCTCCAGCTTTTCTTGCCCATTCAACATGTCATTCACAATATTGCATATATGTATATGTGCGTGTGTATACATATATATGTTTGAGGGTTTTTTTTGGTTTTTGTTGTTGTTGTTTAGAAACAGGGCTTCTCTGTGTAGTCTTGGCTGTCCTGGAATAAACTCTATAGACCGTGATGGCCTTTTTGTGTGTAGTGTTAGATTATTCATTTTCATGCTGAGTGAATACTATTAAATTACATGAATATCCTACAATTTCTCCACTTTACTGTTTATAAGCATTCAAATATGTGTGTGTGTGTGTGTGTGTGTGTGTGTGTAGGCCAGAAGTCAACCTTGGGTATTGTTCCTTCAAAGCTGTCCTTTTATGGCCTGATGCTTGCTAAGCAGGTTAGGCTGGCTAGTTGGTTTGTAAGCCCGGAGGTCTGCTTCTCTGTCTCCTCGGTAGTGGGAATAAGTGTACACCATCATGCTTGGCTTTTTACATGGGTTGTGGAGATGATACTCAGATTCCTGGGCTGGGAAGGAAAGTGCTCTTACTGAATGAAGTACCACTCAGCCCCCAGGCAAATATTTTATTTCTTTTTTTTCTCTGCCCCATCCCCTTCATGCTATGGATTGAATCTAGGTTCTGATGCATGCTAGGCAAGTGCTCTACTACTGAGCTATATTCCCAGCTCTCAAATATTTCTTAAGTCAGTGAAAAATTCTGTCCATTCCACTATACCAAGAATCTCTTGAGGAAAGAAGGAAGGTTTTATTCATCTCTAAATCACCAGTACCTACAGTTGGGCCTGGTTCTTGGTGGGAGCTCAGGATTTGAGGAATGAGCTGATGTAGAATCCCCCTGAGCCTTTGTAATTAAACTGGTCATTTCCCCATCCTTGAAGGGGCCCCAGCTTCAGATCCCTGGGTGATGCAGGTGAGTTGCTAGGCAACAGCATGAGATTGGCTCTGGGGTCACAGTGGAGAGTGTGCTGTGAGGCCAGCTTGCCGGTAATTGGAAACACTTCTATTCAGCAGTCTCTTAAACTGCCTCTGCTTTCTCCCCTCCAGCCCATCCCCCCCATTCAGCTGCAGGAGGGATTGCTCTAAAGCAAGCAAGGGATCCCAGCACTCCCCCATTCCAAAAACTCCTGACTCTGAGGGAGGAAACCAAGGTTGAAGAGCTAGAGTAACCTGTTCCTAGTCCATGTATCAAGTTCAAAGCTAAACCTAGGTTTTACGGTTGTAGCGTCCAAGCTCTGTCTAGTATTTTGGCTTTGGACAAGTTGAATTTGGGGCTCCCACTGAAGGACAGATGCAAGCAGGACTGAGCAGTAGTCATATTGCTGTCCTCCTTGTCAGAGCCATGGAGTGTGTGCTCCAGCAGCAAACAGGTGCTTAGGGTTGGGACACCTGAAACTCCCGGGGATGAGAAATGACCTGAGGGGTCTTTCAAAGTCTGAATTCAAGACTTGGGGCCTGGGCTTCCAACTGGTGTGCTTTGATCTGCAAAGCAGCAGCACCAGGCCCCCAGAGCCTGTTTACCCTGGTCTCAGAGATCCCAGAAAGACTCACTGAGTGGAAAGTATTGGACCTAGACTGTGAGAACAGAGAGGCCTGAGATTTCAGAGTTGGAGGCCATGTTGAATAGTGAGTAGGAGACAGCCAGGGAGATAAAGGGAGTAAAGGTCAAGTTCAAATGGATGTTGCTGTAGATTGAGTTAGTGAGTTAGTTTGCTTTGTTTTGCTATTTTTTATTTTTTATTTTTAGAGACAGAGTTTCTCATGTAGCTCTGGCTGTCCTGGAACTCTCTTTGTAGACCAGGCTGGCCTCCAACTTAGAGATCTACCTGCCTCTGCCTCCCAAGGCCTGAGATTAAACATGTATGTACGACACCACTGCCTAGCTGAGAGTTATTTTTTAAAAATGGCCCTTTAGATCTTTCTACCTTTATTTAGCTGATATTTATTTTGAGGGCATTTGTGTGTGCAGGAATTGATCCCAGAACCTTGTTGCATGTGTGCATTCTACCACTGACATGTATTTCCAGGCCTTGTTTTGTTTTGTTTTAATTTGTGTGTGTGTGTGTGTGTGTGTGAAACAGGATCTCATTATGTAGCCCAGACTGCCCTCAAGTATAATCTTCATGCAGTTCATTACCATGTGCTGGGATTACAGGTATGTGTAACCACACCCACCTAGAAAATCTGTATGAACCCTGTTTATTAGATGAAATTAAAACTTTTTCAAACGTTTATTCATTTATTCTATATTTGTGTGTGTATGAATCTGTATTTTGACCACACTGTATTTCCTCATTCAATAAACAAAAACCCTATTTCCCTGTATCCAGAGAAGTGTCAGTACACACATGTTTAGTTGTGTACTAGTCACAACAGCTGAGATACAGAATAAATCTAGATCTTGGAGCCCACTGACTGGGTACTGTGTGCTCAATCCCTATAAGACTTTCTCCATCTTTTTAAAATCTTTACACCATCTGCAAGTACTGGTTTATTTCCTCTTTAGCTTAAAAGCTCCAGAAGAACAAGGATCATATAGATTCATAGCCCTGGAGGCTCAGTGCCTGGGACATGAGGAACAGTTCTCACCAGCTACAAGCAAGGAGAAAACAGAAAAAATAGTTAATCTGAATAATACATTCAGGGTGAATATGGGCTAATTTAATTTCTACCCAGAGATATTCAGTTTTAAAACAAAGATTTTCTTTCCTGGTAGCACTTTTCTACTTGGAGCGAGTGACTTGATTTATTGAGAGACCCTAAAGTGTTGCCGAGCTGAGCAAAAGAAAAGTTGGAAAAGGCTTTTCTTGTCAGGGACTCAATCCTTTCTCTCTATTATGTCAGTTTCTTTAAACAAAAAAGGATTTAAACAATCTTTTTCAATTGATTCTCTTGTAAACACTCAGAGAAAGAATGCCTATCCCACTCTTGAGAATAAAGTGAAGGTCCCCTGATTGTAAAGACATGAAATGCCTGAACTTCCCGCCTACATACTTTGAGTAATTGGCAATAATTTCTCCCTTCCACTCCCCCTGTTGAGAGACAGCTCACTTCTTAGAAGAAAACCAGCTCACTAACCTGGGAACCTGAGTCTTGGAAGGAGTTTATTTTACCAGCCAACACAAGCTTCCAGAGGGAGCGGAAGGCAGGAAGCCTGTGTTTTCTCTCTGCTCCAGTCCACCTGGTACCTGGACTGACCGCCATGCTTGTCATTGGCCTCTGCTTCCCCCACTCCCCCATGGGACACTTTGCAGCCTTCGAAATATCTAGGCAGATGTTTCCTGTGGAAAGTATATTCCCTAGGACAGCTCTCTGTTATATGGGTTTCTGGTAGAAGTATCAAAGGTTTAAAGCTGGACCCAGTTGGAAAGCCTAGGTGCTTTTAAGGGATCTGTGGTTAGATTAGACATTTTTCTTTCTTCTTTTTCAATTTATTTTCATTATCAACAGCTAAACCCTCTTTTTCAGTTCACAGATTCTGGAATTTGGTCCTACCTTTTATTATTATCATGGCTGCCTTTTATTACCATCATGGATGTTGCTGGGTTTTTTTTTTTGTGTGTATGTGTATGTGTGTTTGTTTGTTTGACTTTGTGTGTGTGCATGCTTGTTTACATGTGTGTTGCACATCCATGTATGGCTACATGTGTGGACGGATGTGGAGGAGGCTGGAGGTTGATGTCAGATGTCTTTCTTCATTGAGGCCGAGGCAGATCTTTTGCTGCCCACGAGCTGGTCATTTGGCTAGTCTGACTAAGCAGCTTGCTCCAGGATTTCCTGTTTCTGGCTTGCTCATTAGGACTACAGGGAGGCTGCCATGCCCACATGGATTTTATGTAGGTTCTGGGGATCTGAACCCTGCTCCTCATGCTTACAGGGGCAAGTGTTTGCAACTGAGCCATCTCCCTGGTCTAACACCGTGGTTTTGAAAAAGTACTGCAACTTCTCTGAACGTCAATTTCTTGCTGTTGTTTTGAGACTAGATTTCATGTTCCTCAGGTTAGCTTAGAAATCATTATGTAACTGATGTTGATTGTGAACTCTCAATCTTCCTGTCTCTACCTCCTGAATGCTGGGGTCACAGGCCTGTACCACCACAACATGCTACCAATTGCCAATTTTAAAACACATTTTTACTTTTAGTTTTAGAAATGACAATTTTCCTGCTCTGAGAGTTGTGATGAGGTTGTATGAAAATCCTAGTACAAGGTATTCATGTGTAAATTATAGTAATAATAATTATTGTGTTATGCCTTTGCACAAAGGCTCAGCTCTACCCAGTATCTGAGCTAATCCAGGCCATCATAGGAGCAGACATCCTTATCTCTAATAGTAGCTGGGTCCAAGAATTAGAGCTAATTTTAGATATGTCAGATTTGAACTCGGATTCAATTGGTACATCTGGTTTTCAGCTGAAACACTACACTTAATATACCCGTCTCATGGCTGTCAGCCTGCTTAAATCCTACTAACTTTAACCTAGGAAGGAAATGGGGTGGGTCCTATTCCTTATGCCAGTAGCCTGCATACAGTTGAGCACAGAATAATAACCCAGAGCCACAATGCCTCTTCCAACAGACTCTTGCCAGCATCAATAGGTGCCTAGACCTTGGCTTCTTGCCACCACGACCACTCATCCAGAACATGTCTGAACTCATTATACTCTTTGAACATTGTGCATTAGCCCAAGAAGGTCTTTATTCTTCTCCCTAGGTTGTCACTTCCCTGCCCTACCCCTTGCCTAAGAAAAAAGGAAAAAAAGAATTGATATTTGATACTAGGCAGCTCTGTAATATGTGTTCTTACTTAATGAAACCCTATGAAATCAGTATTAGTTTTTATCTTTGTTTTACAGATAGGAAACTTCCTGAAGGGAATGGAGAGATGGCTCAGTAGGTAAAAACACTTATTGTGCAAGCATGAAGACCTGAATTTGAATCCCAGAACCCAACTCAAAAAGCTATGCATGGCCACATGTACCTAAGACACCAGTGGTTCTTTTGGTAGGGGAGGGGGGAAAACGTGGAGATGGGGGAGCTTGTTAGCCAGCCCAGATGAAATGGCAAGTTTCCAGTTTAATGAGAGACACTAAGGCAATGAGGAGTGATGGCCTCCAGATGTGTACACACAGATGTGTGCACCCCTATGCTCAAATGTGTTCATAACACACATACAAACACCATATGTCTTAGTCAGAGTTACTATTGCTGGGATGAAACACCATGACCAAAAGCAAGTTGGGGAGGAAAGGATTTGTTTGGCTTACGCTTCCACATCATAGTTCATTACTGAAAGAAGCCAGGGCAGGAACCTGAAGGCAGGAACTAATGCAGACAGGCCTTAGAGGGGTGCTGCTTACTAGCTTGCTCCCTATGGCTTGCTCAGTCTGCTTTCCTACAGAATCCCACATCACCAGCCCAGGGGTGACACCAACCAGAATAAGCTGGGCCTTCCTCCATCAATCATTAATCAAGAAAATGAGCTACAGGTTTGCCTACAAACTGCTAGTATGGGGGCATTTTCTCAATTGAGGCCCCTCCTCTTAGATGACTCTAACTGTCAAGGTGACATAAAACCAGTCAGCACACCGTACCCACCCACCCACCCACCCACACAGGGAAAGCTTCATGAAACTAAAAAAAAAAAAAAAAAAAGGTAAACAGTTAAGTACTTTTCTAGAATCACATATTTAGCAAATGACAGGGTAAGATTTTGAACCCAGATCTCTGTCGACAAAGTCTATGATAGCCCCTATAAGCATCTAAGACGTAATTTTGGGACCTCTCTAAACATTTCCATTAGGACTATAGGAATGGCCAAGGGGTCCCTCCTACTCTGTTTTGCATCATTCCCAGGACCTTGAGTAGCTGTACATCTTGGCTCTTCCTTCTTTTCTCACCCATCTTTCACGTAGTGCTCTTGTTCCCATGCCTCCTTTGTAACAAGGAAATACTTCATTTGTCCACTGACTCAGTCATTAAGTACAGTCAAGGTTTAGCCACCTTGGACTGCCATAGCAATAGGCCTGGTGTGTCTACACCACAGGGATTTATTTTCTTCTAGTTCTCGAAGCTCAAGGTGTCAGCAGGTTTGGTTTCTTCTTTTTTGTAATTTTTAGATTTTTAATTTTAATTTTAATTTACATTTCTGTGGATCACTTGTGTGCTTCATGCCCAGAGAGACCAGAAGAGGGTGTTGGATTTGCTGGGACTGTAGTTATAGACAATTACGAGCTGCCATGTGGGTGCTGGAAATTGAACTCCGGTCCTCTGGAAGAGCAGCCAGTGCTCTTAACCACTGAGCCATCTCTCCAGCCTCAGGTGTGGCTTTTTCTAAGGCCTCTTTCCTGGACTGGAAGTGATCTTCTGGGCACCTCTTCCTATGTGATCCTGTCTGGAAATGAGTGCTCCTGACATCTCTTTGTGCCCAATTTTCTTTTTTGTGTAAGGATACCACAAGACTGTATTAAGGCCCATCCTTCCAGCCCCAGTTTAACACAGTCAACCCTTTAAAGGCCCAGTCTTCAGATGAAGTCACATTTTGAGGTAGTAGAAGTTAAAGGCTTCAACATATGGACTTTGTTGGGGGGAGGTGTAATTCATCCTATAACAGAGTTATAAATAATAAGCAACAGAAAATGACTTGCTTATTTCAGGAAAAAAATTTTAAAAGGGCACTAAGGATTTCACGGAATCATAGGGTAACTTAGAAAACAGACTGGAACAAGAAAGTCAAGGTAGAAAGAATCCCAAGCACTCTGCTGATATGGCCATCGATAATAATTTTTGGATCCTCTGTGATACTCATTTTTAGAAATTTATGCTTGCTGCTATCTCCACTGTGTTATAAGAATGGATTCTCCATGCTCCTTGCTTGCTGGGCTGTCGGTTCCTGATTTAAAGTTTGGATGGAGATACCTGCTTGGAGCATTCATGCTTTCCCTGCAAGGGAAGCATCTTGTGTTTTCTGCTTTTATATTAGATGTTCTTTTCTTCATGACTCATGAGGAGTCTCTCAAAAGGCTGGAGAGATGGCTCAGTGGTTAAGAGTCCCAATTTCTAGAGGACCTGAGTTCCATACGCTCCATCTATAAGGTGACTCACAACCATCTGTAACTTTAGTTCCAGAGGATCCAACGGTCTCTTCTGGTCTCCTAGGAACTGCTCACCTTTGGTGCATAGACACAGTTGCAGGCAAAACACCCATATACATATTTTTTTATTTTTAAAAATAAAAAATAGAGAGGAGGGTCAGACACCGGCCACTGAGAACTACAAGTTATACCCAACAGGTACTTATCGCAGTAGTAATATCATCCTTTACAAATATGAAGATAACCAAGATACAGTATCAGCTTCCACTGGCTCTGAGTCTGGCATGATCAGTAAGTGGGCAACTTGAGTGGACTGTGATAATGACCATGACAGAGGAAAGCAGAGAGTGCAATGCTATTACAGAGAAGAGGAACTGACTACTCTTGGTGTTGTTGATGTGTCAGGGGTATTAGGAGAAATCAGGGGAAGTATTATAAAAAGATAATAGCCGAGACCTGAAGGAGAAAGGAGTGTTATCTAACTGGAAATTATACTCCCAACTCCTTCGTCCCAGGCACCCATTTTAAAAACTCCCAATATGAAGGCAAGAACAAGAAACAGAGGGAGAATCAGAACAAGAATTCGAGAGCAAGAATGAGGGTGAAGAGAGGGTCAAGGACATGATTTTAAGGAACTTGCAATCAGGCTGTTGTTGAGATAAAGAGGCTAAGAATGTATTCCTGGGGACAGTCAGATGGCCATCTGGACTCATTTCAAGGCTTGAGATTTCCATGGTCCAATGTCTGCAGACACAGAACCTTGATTTTGTGCACGGCATCTCTCAGAAAAGATGTATCTCATATTAGTAAGCTCACTATGACTGGTACATAAATCATAAGCCTGTTAATTAATTTACAAAATGAAAGTATCATTTGCAAAGCCACTCTAATTTGGAAAGCGGACTGAAGACTCACCTCAAGGTATCTGTACATTTTCTCCCTACCTCTGAGCATGCGACATATGAGAAACCACAAATCAGAAGGTGGCATAGCAGTAGGCCTGGCATGAAAGCAAGGGGTGTGTGAGCCAATAACAAAAATAGAACTGCTAGTGAGTTTGGACCCTATGCATTCTTTTTTTTTTTTTTTGGTTTTTCAAGACAGGTTTTCTCTGTGTGGCCCTGGGTGTCCGGGACTCACTTTGTAGACCAGGCTGGCCTCGAACTCACAGAGATCCGCCTGCCTCTGCCTCCCAAGTGCTGGGATTAAAGGTGTGCGCCACCACCACCCGGCGACCCTATGCATTCTATCTCTGTTTCTCAGCCTGATTGTCCAATAGAATCACCTGGGAAGATTTTTTGAAATATTTATTCCTGGGACTCAACTCTCTGAAGTTCCAGTTAAGAGGGCCTACATATAGTAAAGACAAAAAGGAATCTCATTTTCAGAGCCACCGAGGCAGTTTTAGTGTGCAGCAACGGGCTGCTCTCTGGACCTGCCACGTAAGATGTCTGTGTTCAGTAAGGTGTCTCACTCTGGGACATCACCTGGAAAGATGCCTTAGTGGCGGTCCCTTTTCAGGGCCTGGTGGTTGGTAGCCCTCTCAGTTCTCTTTCCATATGTGATATGTAGTATGGAACGTTCACTTGGTAAGTCGCAGTTAGCTTCTTGAACTAGTTTTGAGATTAGTCCCAGACCATCTTGATTAAAGCTGGAGCGCTGCTCGACTTCTTGGACGTAATTTCACAGATGGACTTTCACTTTCCTACAGATGGTTAATTGATGTTCTGTGGCTTCCAGGGAGCTCAGGCCCTGTGCGCACTTCTCCATCGGAAGTTCCTAGCTCAGTCAGTTTCTGGGCAGAAAAGGGTGGGACACAGGTCAGGATCCATGCCACAGGATATAAGGGAGAGGCGGGAGAAAGGATTTTCTCCAATGCCCAAGAGTTACAACTGTTTTAGTAAGCAAGCAGGAGAGTTAGGGTAGTCCTAACTCTCATGAATTTGGCAAAAGGTTGCCAGCTCTTTTGGCTAAAGTGCTGGTGCTGGGCCTGGCAAGTTCAAAGAACTTGGAGCTCCTGCACCAAGCCAAGTAGCTTTGGGAGTTCGGCTTGTTTGGGGCAGGGTTGGAGTCTGCTTTGGGGACAGTCAGCAACGGGCCGTTGCCACAGATGAACACTGCAGTTACTTGTGTGTGTGCAGCAGAAACGGGAGCTTTGGAGAATGCCACAGGGATGACCAGCGGTGGGGAGCGGCAGTCAGGCAGGAGCTGGTGCTCCAAGTAAGCCTCCCAGCCAGGCAGCAGAAGTGGCGAATTCTTAATGAAAGGAAGAGTGCTTCCTTCTCAATCCCAAAATAAATAGTCGAGCCTCAGATGGTCATGGTAGAAGAACGGAGAAGAGTTTATTTTGTGAATCAGGAGCATTATAAACCTTTGGGCAGTGGGGAGGCATGTTGGAGATGAATGTGTTTGATTCTCTGGGTATGGTTCTACCAGAAGAAAGGAAATGCAATGCCTAATTAATCTATGGACAGTGGTGGAGTGGGAAGAACTCCCGGTAGAGCTAGAGGCATAGACAAATGTCATTGGCTGAAAGCCAAAGACAGACTTCATTAGCATGGGGAAGTACTTTAAGAAATCCCTAGGTGTTTTCTGACTAGGTTACTTATTAAGGAAGGGTTGGGCTATGTGATACTCCTTACTTAGAGGATCTGGGATTTCCCCAGATCAGATGGAAGAGGGGGATCCAGCTGAGAAAAGGGAGTCCATCATTTTGTACAGAGCTCAGAGGCTTTCCGGTAATGCCAGACTTCATCCTTACAAGCAGAAATTCCCCACAGTTAATTTCATTTATGGAAAGATTTTTATTTCAGGGACATTCTAAGCTCTTTGAAGTTCTTTTTTCCTGTTTTTTATAGAATTATCCAGAGGATAATCCAAATTTACTGGCCCTCAGATAGTTTAACTTTCTATGAACATAGCAGTGGTTGATGGGAAGAATCAGAAAGGTCTAAGTTCACATCTTTTTTTTTTTTAAAGGCAAGGCCTCATGTAGCCAGCCCAGTCTGGTGTTAAACTTACCGTGCATCCCTAGCTGCTCTTGATCTCCTGATCCTCTTGCCTTAGCCTCCTCAATGCTGAGATTATGGACCTGTGCCACTATGCCTAGCTTGAGGTCATTTCTGGATGCTGACATTATTAGGTATTGACTTTGGGCGAAAGGTTACTTATAGTCCTCACATCTTTTTTTTTTTTTTTTAAAGATTTATTTATTATGTGTACAGTGTTCTGTCTGCATGTACACCTGCAGGCCAGAAGAGGGCACCAGATTTCACTGTGGATGGTTGTTAGCCACCATGTGGTTGCTGGGAATTGAACTCAGGACCTCTGGAAGAGCAGTCAGTGCTCTTAACCTCTGAGCCATCTCTCCAGCCCCGTCCTTACATCTTTTAGATGTAAGATATCAATGAAAAATCCTTGGCACTTGATGAAAGTAAGTATTCATCCTGTTGAGGCACTATGTCTGTCAAAAGCCAGGGATCCTTCCTCAGAACAAAACTCCTTCTTTCTTATTTTTTAGAGTGAAGAATTTTATTGTACTCTAAAATTATGATACATGCTCATAAAAATTAAAGTAGTACATAAACACACATACATATGGAAGATGATACCATATCAGTCTTAAATATAACATGGAAAATAACAGTTTTGGCATACAGTGAAAATAGTTCTGGATATATCTATATGTACTGATTCAGCATCACTGACATACCATAAATAAGATATTTTCAATAAAATAAATTGTTGAACTTAACAAATTAAAAACCAAAAATACAGCCAGGCACATACTTTTAACCCCAGCACTTGAGAAGCAGAGACAAGCAGTTCTCTGTGAGTTTGCTGCCAGCTTGGTCTACAAGGTGAGTTTCATGACAGCCAGGGCTCTGTTACACAGAGAAACTCTGTCTCAAAAAACCTGAACCAAAACACACACACACACACACACACACACACACACACACACACCCCAAAAGATACAGATTAATTATAAAATATTAAAAAGATGATGAAGGCTGGGTTTGGAGGTGTGCCTCTGTAACTCCAGTGTCATGGAGGTAGAGACAGAAGTTGCACAGACTGACCCTGCCTCAAAAAACTGAATCAATCAAAACAGGACAAGATGATGGAAATGATCAGAGCTGTCAGTTTTTAACTACATGGCTTCATGTTAGACAATATTGACTGACTGTTGTCTGTTGTGCTGAGGTGATTAATTCTCTTATGCTTCTCCCACTTTCTTTCTCCTACCTCCTAATTCCTGTTACTCACTTTTTAAAAACTTTGCCAAAGACTCATGGTATCTATGGTTTTTTTTTTTTTGCAATTAAAATCCTTAGTTAGTCATTAAGGCTTAGCTTTACAACTTAAATAGATTTAGCACTGTCATAATACGACAGGGGTTGGGGAGAGGGGAAACAATCCCTTGTGATAGCTTTTTTCTTTTCTTTTCTTTGTCTTCAGTTCTTTTAAGTCCCTCTTTACCCTTTACCCTTTCACCCCGTGCCCCGTGGGTGATAAACCTATGTGTGTCGATCAGAGGATAACTTGCAGGAATTGGCTCTCTCTTCCATCGTGTGGGTTGCAGGGACTGAACTAGGGGCATCAGGTTTGGCAGGAAAGCACTTTTGCCCACTGAGCCATATCACCAGACCCAGTAGTCTGGTTGTCATGAATGTCTTTCTACACAGAAAGACATATGTGTGGTTGTGAGGGGTGGGAGACACATGCATGCCCGCGGAGGCCGGGAGTTGCCATTCTCCACATTATTGTTAGTAGTAGTATTGACACAGGGTCTCTCACAGAAACTGAAACTGACCAATTGATTAGCCTGTCTGGTAAGCCAGCTCCAAATATCCTCTTGTCACTACCTCTCCAGCGGTTCTGGTGTTATAGCAATGCAAAGATACAACCATCTTGGTGCTGCAAATTGAACTTCCACATAAAGGGGAAAGGACAGAACCAACTCCACAAAATTGTCCTCTGACCCCACACACATGCCCCCCAATTAGAAATTTTTAAAGTTTATAGAGACCAAGGTATAGCTCAATGATAGAACCCTTACCTAATATATAAGGGTCTCTCTCCCCAGCATCAACAATAACAGAAGGTAAAATTTATAAAATTGTATATAGAGTCTGTGACTATGCTTCAAGTTATTGAGGGAAAGTGGACTAAAATAACCACCCTATACTCTAGGTTTTTTTCCCACTTCCTTTTTATAGAAGTGATTCTAGGATAAACATGTTTTGGTATGTTTCTGTGATTGAGGCCTGTGTTGGTTAGCTTTTGGTCAACTTGGTACAGCTAGAGTCATTGAGAAGAGGGAATCTCAGTTGAGAGAATGCGCCCATCAGAGAAGTCTGTAGGCAAGCTTTTGGAGCATTTTCACCATTATTGATTGATCCGAAAGACCCCAGTCCACTGTGGGTGTTGTCATCCCTGGGTAGGTGGTCCTGGAGTATAAGAAAGCAAACTGAGCAAGTCAAGAAGAGTAAGTCAATGAATGGTACTACTTCACGATTTCTGCTTCAG
This sequence comes from Lophiomys imhausi, assembly GCA_907164525.1. Lineage (NCBI taxonomy): Eukaryota > Metazoa > Chordata > Mammalia > Rodentia > Muridae > Lophiomys > Lophiomys imhausi. Next base: position 7,151,333 of record CAJQZJ010005020.1, read on the forward strand.
TTCCTGCCTCCAGGTTCCAGCTTTGAGTTCCTGCCCTGGCTTCCCTCAGTGAGGGACTGTGACCTGAGAGTTGTAAAATAAAATAAACCCTTTTGTCCCCAAGCTGCTTTTGGACATGGCGTTTATCACAGCAATAGAAAGCAGTCTAGCACAAGAACACTGCTAGTTAAAGCCAAGTTCAGAGAACATAGAAGCTTTATTCCATAGAAGTTTAGAGAACAAAGACTTCCAAGCTAGAACTACTATTGTACCATTAATGATGGATGCTCAGACATGAGATATGACATGTTCAAGATCACACAGGGTTAGTGTGGCATAGCCAGGAAGGGAATTCAGATTTTCTGATTTCCACTCTATAGCCAGGATAACAAGACTGAAGACACAGCTGTAAAACTAAGCTAAGTCTATTGACATGGCCTGCTGGTGTGTCATGCACTCTTCCAGTGAGAGTAGCCAAGCTTCTCAAGTAGGAGTGGAGGAAAAGAATAAAGTGAATGGATGCCCTTCTCTCTCATCAAGTCCTGCCCATCCATAAACTGACAATTCAATTTCTGTGTTCTCTATGAAGACTTTTTTTCAAAAATATATTTCATTTCATCCATTATTACTTTGTGTGTGTGTGTGTAGGTAGGTATGTGTGTGTGTGCATGGGTGTAGGTGGGTGTATGTATGTGTGCATGTGTGTAGGTGTGTGTG
>CAJQZJ010005020.1:7167925-7220640 GCA_907164525.1 Lophiomys imhausi
TCTTCTTCTTCTTCTTCTTCTTCTTCTTCTTCTTCTTCTTCTTCTTCTTCTTCTTCTATTTGCAAGACAGGGTTTCTCTGTGTATCTCTGGTTGTCTTGGACTCACTTTGTAGACTAGGCTGGCCTTGAACACTTCCTGCTTCTGCCTCCTGAGTGCTGGGATTAAAGGTATGTGCCACCATGCCTGGCAATTTACAGGTGTAAAGTGCCATGTGGGTGCTGGGATTTGATCCTGGGTTCTTTGGAAGAGCAGCCAGTGCTCTTAACTGCTGAGCCATTTCTCCTCCTCTTACTGAAAAATTCTTATTCAGAGATCTGACTAAAATTACATGTACAGTAAGCCATAAGTAATTGTAACTTTAGATATGTGTGTATATACATATTTATCTGTCTATCATCTATCTATCTATCTATCTATCTATCTATCTATCTATCTATCTATCTATCATCCATCCATCCATCCATCTACCTACCTACCTATCTATAGCATAGGGGAAACCCAAGAACAGAGGAGATTTAGCAGAAGTTGGTCAGTACAAGATGGAAAGTCTAGATGGATCAGAAGAATTCCCAGAGGTTAAGAGTTTTCTCTAATTTTTTTTTTTTTTTTGTTTTTTTTGTTTTTGGTTTTTGGTTTTTCGAGACAGGGTTTCTCTGTGTAACAGCCCTGGCTGTCCTGGACTTGCTTTGTAGACCAGGCTGGCCTCGAACTCACAGAGATCCGCCTGCCTCTGCCTCCCAAGTGCTGGGATTAAAGGCGTGAGCCACCACGCCCGGCTTCTCTAATTTTTTTAATTGAAAAATTTTTATTATGTGAAATTTCACATCATGCACCCTGTTCCCTCTCATCTCTCACCTTCCCTCAGACCCACCCTCCACCCTTGCAATCTGTCCCAGCATAAAAAATGAAATCTCATTGTGAAAGCTTCAGTGTGTCTCAGTGTGCCCCACAATATTCCCTTTTGTCCACACATTTTGCTTGTAAATGTTCATTAAAATGACTCCTTGGTCTTGTAGTAGGCCTCTGGTTTCTGATACTTTGTTAATACTGGAACCTCACTGGCCTCTCAGATATGTTGTAACTGTCCTGTGTCATAGAGATCCTGTAGTTTTGGGTTATGGAACTGGCCTCTTCTTGCACTCCATCAGTTGATCTATGGGGTAGATGTTGGGTTGGGCCAACTCAAAGCCCTGGTTCTGGACCTGCAACCCCACTTGCATGGCCAGTTCTACTATGGAAAGGTGCAGGGCCTGCTCTCCCAAGTGCTGCAGTATGTGAGGGGCAGGGACAGCTCTCCTGCTCTTGTGACCCCATCTGGACCAGATCTCACCCCAGGGCTGGGTCTCCACAATCCCCACATCCAGGGCCAGGCAGAGTTCTTCTAGTTTCTGGCTTGTTTCCTGTCCTGGGAGCCCATCTGGTGCTTGCCTGGTACTGGTCTGGTAGTCATCACAGGCTACCCCATGGCACCAATGTTGTGTTGGTATCCAGCTTGCTTTTTTTCCAGGAATGTTAGGTTACTATTCATTCAGATGTTCATAGGTCAGAACACTGAATGTAGATATAACATCTCTCCTCTCTGCCGCCTGCTGATGCACGTGACATAGTAGCCACATCTGCAATGCCTCTAGGGGCAGTAGTGGCTCTTTAATTTTTTTTATTTAAAAATTTATTTATTTCTATTTTATGTACATTAGGTTTTTGTCTGTATATATGTCTGTGTGAGGGTGTCCTGAATCCCCTGGAACTGGAGCTATAGACAGTTATGAGCTGCCTTGTGGTGCTGGGAATTGAATCCAGGTCTTCTAGAAGAGCAACCAGTGCTCTTAATCACCAAGCCATCTCCCTAGTCCCTCTAATATCTTTTTTAATGGGAAAAGGGACAGAAAGTTTAAAGCAAACCAAATACATCACATTGGAGATTATTATTCAGATTTATGCATGAGTTAATGAGTAGCAGGTTGTATACTTACTTCAGAGCTGGGATCAGTCTTGCTCAGTGAGTGATTTTTGACAGCGTCACAAAGTCTCTAGTTAAGAATCCCACAGGGGAGCAGGGTGTGATGGCTCACTTCTTTAATCCTAGCACTCAGGAGGCAGAGGCTGGCAGATCTATGTGATTTCAAGGTTAACCTGGTCTATAAAGCAAGTCCAGGACAGTCAAGGCTATGCTACACAGAGAAACCCTGTCTGGAAAAAAACAAAACAAAACAAACAAACAAAAAAAACCAAACCACGGGGGCTGAAGAGGTGGCTCAGCAGTTAATAGCACTGACTGTTCTTCCAGTAGGTCCCAGGTTCAATTCCCAGCACCCACATGGCTGCTAACAACTGTCTGTAACTCCAAGATCTGACATCCTCACACAGACATATATGCAGGCAAAACACCAATGCACATAAAATAAAAATAAACAAATTATATATTTAGAAAAAAATCCCTCCTTATATGTTTTTAGTATATGCTGTTCAGTATGTGTTGTTAGCATATGAAGGTGTTGAAGCCAACAACACATATATAGATAGTAATTTGGATGTCAATATCCTTACACTTAGAGAGGGCAAGATGGGGCTAGGGGAGTAGGAGAGTCCTCTCTTTGGATTGAGATCAATATATAGAACATAAACTTTATGCTTTATATAGTTTATATAAAACATGAACTTCCCAGCAACTCAGTGTTCAGGTTTCTTCCTGTGAATCTGCTTAAGAGCTGGATTCTGGACAGGTGGAATTTATAGTAACATTATGTCCTAGATTTTTTAGGAGAACCCCAGATTTCAAATATTTTATCCTGTGTAACAATACTAGGCTTAAAGTTGTGTTCTCCTGTGTCTTGATTTGGATAGAGAAGAAAATATGGGCATAAAAGTATCCTTTTCTTGGCATGTATGATAATAAATACCCAGAGGAAGTCTTGGATGAGTTTAGAGAGAGAATAATATTCTACTGAGAGTATTCATTGGTAACAGGATGCAAATAGCTGTAAAATTGTGTTTGGTGTGTATGTTATTTGGTGAACAGAACAGTCTAATAAGAGACAGAAGTTTAGAGATAAAAGAGAGAGAGAGAATGAGCCTGAAGACAAGGAAAGGACTGAGTGAGGTAGGGGTTGGGAGGATGAGTATCAGGGAGGAAAGATAGAGAATCTTAGCATGAAAATAGGAGCTTAGAAACATAACAGAAGGCACGCTCAGTGAGAGGAGAGGGCATGTGGAAGAGAGGGGAAGAAAAAAGAGGGAAGGGAGACTATGAACAGAAGAGAGAAAGAGCATGGAGTGGTGCAGCTAGGACAAACAAGTAGGCAATCCTGCATGGATGAGACACAGAGAGAAGCTTACGGTTTCTTTAAAACTGTGGGCGTCTGGAACACCTGTGAGGAGCGCTAAAGGAGTTGAAGACTGTGGAAAGGATTATGAAACTAGACCAAAGACAGAGCTGCGAGCCCTGTCTGCTAGATATGTCGCCTCTTCAGGAGCCCCTTGGAGAGCCCTCCATAGACCATGTGCTGAAGGGTGGATCTCTGCTTCAAAGCATCTTTTGCTGAATCTTCATATGAAGGAAGGGCCAGGGTAGTGTCATTTAATTTCTCTTTATAAAGACATTATTCCAGGTTAGGGAGTGGTGGTGTAACCTATAATTCCTACACTCAAGAGGCAGAGGCAGGTGGATCTCAGAGGTCAGTCCAGGGTGGTGTGGAACTCACGATTTAGCCAGGAACTAGCCTGGAACTTGTAATCCTCTCACTTCCACCTTCCATTTGCTTCCTTGTTTTTTGGCAGTTTCTGAGTTGGTTTTACCTAGATTCTGCCTTGTTCTTGCCAAAACATACTTAGCGATTACTTTTGGCTATGACTCTCCAGATCTGACTTAGCTCCTAACAGCATAGCCTGGCTGCTTCATCCTGAATATAAAATAAGACAAATTAAAAAATTTAATGTACTAAAACACTAATAGGACCGTGGCTTGATCATGGTTACTTTAATACCATTTTTTTCAAAATTAGAAAAATTATGATGTTTATATTAAGTAAGTAAACTTTTAAAAAGTTTGAATCAAAATCACTCACCAAGTCTTTTCATAGGTAACTACTGAATTCCCCTTCCCTTCATGATTTTGAAGGAAGCTGCTGCAAAGTAGCAGCAGCTGATATCCTATCTGGATCAGAGAAACCTATTCTCCATCTTCTCCCTCCAAGCTGACTTTGCGTTGTCCCCTAGAATTTACTTTCCAAAGCAGAAATGTGAGCACATATTGCTGCTACTTAAACTTTGAACGTTTCTCAACGTTACCTGCAGAATCAAGTCTAGACTTCTTTTTTTTTTTGGTTTTTTCGAGACAGGGTTTCTCTGTGTAGCTCTGGCTGTCCTGGACTCGCTTTGTAGACCAGGCTGGCCTCGAACTCACAGAGATCCGCCTGCCTCTGCCTCCCGAGTGCTGGGATTAAAGGCGTGCGCCACCACCGCCCGGCCAAGTCTAGACTTCTTAATATGGCTTTCCAAACATGGCACTTTGAAACTTTACCTCTCCAACTTCATTTAGCAATTTACTACGGTAGCCACCTTTTTCATTGCTGAGACAAAGTACCTGGCAAACGGCACATAAGAGAGAAAGGGTTTATTTCCGCTCACAGCCTGATAGTATTATAGCAGGAGGCACGCTGGCAGGAGTGTGTGAGGTGGTTAGTCACATTGTGTTCTCAGTCAGGAAGCAGAAACATATCAGTGCCGATATTCATGTCTTCTCCTTTGCATTCGGTTTGGACCCTAGCCCATTGAGTCATGCTGTTCATATTCACGTGGGTCTTTGCACCACCATTACATCTCTTTGGAAAACCCTCAATATCATAGAGGTTTGCTCCCATGAGATTCTAAATCTCATCAAGTTAACGATCAAGATTTAATTATTACTTCTGCTAATCTTTTTCTTTCTTCTTTACCCCATGTTAAATCAGACTACTTGCCATTTTTACATTACAGAATAAGAGCACAAGACTTACATGTATAACTCAATGAATGTCACGGTTTTTTTTTTTTTTTGTACAACTGTGGGAGCATGACTACTGACCTTATTTTTGTTTTTTCTTTAATATTAGCTAAAATAATGAAAGAGTATTTCATTGCACTTTTGACTTGCTTTTCAGTGTCTTTTCCTGTGCTTACTGCCCATTTGAATATCTTCTTTGGAGAAACTGTTCAAATCCTATGTGTGATTTTAATTAGATTGTTTCACTGTTCTTGAGTTTTAGGAGTCTTCGATTGCATTTATTTGTTTCTCACTAGAAATGTAATTTGTAAATATTTTCTTTCTTTCTCTGTGTTACCTTTGTACTCTGTTGATAGTGTCTTTGGATAAATAAGGTTTATAGGTCAGGGAGATGGCTCAGCAGGTAAAGGTGCTTACTTGCTAAGCCTGAAACCCTGAGTTCCATTCCAAGAATCCACATGGTTGAAGGAGAAAATGAGTCCCAAAAGTTGTCCTTTGGCCCTCATTCTCAAGCTGTAGCCCTCCAGTGCTGGGATTAAAGGCGTGTGCCACTATCACCAGTGCATGGTTTTTGAAAATTATTTTAAATTATATATATGTTTGTGTGTAAAAGGGTGGGTATATGCACAAGAATGCTGGCTCGCATGGAGTCGGATCCCCTGGAGCTGCAGTTATAAGTCATTGTAAGTCATCAGATGTGGGTGTTGGGAACTGAACTCAGGTCTTTTAGAAGAGCAGTATGCATGCACGCTAAACCACTGAGCCATCTCCTCAGTTCCTAAAATCTTTTTAAAGAAGATAATGTTTTATGGGCTGTGTGTGGTGGCGCACACCTTTAGTTCCAACAGTCAGGAGGCAGAGGCAGGTGGATCTCTGTGAGTTTGAGGCCAGCCTGGTCCACAAAGTGAGTTCCAGGACAGCTGCACCTGCATAGTGAGATCCTGTCTCAAAAAGTCAAAAATCAAAAGCAAAATATATTTTTAAAAGATTTATTCATTGTATGTTATGTGTGTTTTGCCTGCATGTATTTAAGTGCAGTGCATATGTGCTTGGTGCTCTCAGGTCAGGAGAAGACATTGGATCTCTTGGAACTGGGATTATGGATGGCTGTGAATCATCATGTGAGTACTGGGAATCAAACTCAGTTCCTCTGGAAGAACAACATGTTCTCTTAACTGCGGAGTCATTTCTCAAACCCCTTAAAGAAAATTATTTTCTCTGTAGTCCTTACGATGTTGTTCTAGACTAGCTTCACAGGATCTTCTCCTGTTATTTTATGTGTTCTTGATACATCTGTAAATGCTAATGTCTTTTTTAAAAAATATTTATTATGTATACAATGTTCTATATTTTAGTACATATACCTGCACCACAGAAGAGGGCACCAGATCCTATTATAGATGGTTGTGAGCCACCATGTGGTTGCTGGGAATTGAACTCAGGACCTCTGGAAGAACAGCCAGTGCTCTTAACCTCTGAGCCATCTCCCCAGCCCTGCTAACGTCTTTTTTAACACTAAGATCATCTCCCCCCCACCTCGGGTTTGTGTGTGTGTGTGTGTGTGCTGGCAGGGTGGAGTTGTGGGTGCCACAGTGAGAGTAATGTGCAGAAGTCCATTCTCTCCTTTCACTGTGTGTTCCGGAGTCAACTCAGGTAGTTAGATGTTGGCAGCAGGACCATTACCAGTTGAGCCACCTATAAGGGTTTTCTTTTTGTCCTCAAAAACAAAAACCTATTTATTTTTGAGGAAAAAAATCCCACATTGGAAAAATAATACTTATAATGCTTCAAATAAGTGAAAGGGTGTGGGTGTCTTTTTTTTTTTTAATTCCAAACACAGAATTCTCTGGACAGACTGAGATGAATGAATGGATAGCAAATACTCACATGTGCTAATGTGAGTTTAAGGACACATAAAATCCAGACTGGGGCAGATGAGACACTCAAATTTAAGAAGAGGATTAGAAAAAAATAGCTTACTATGAAGCAGTTGTTTTACATACTTTAGCTTGTTTAATTTTAGGAATGCAAAGAGCCAAAGACAAATAGTCCTTCATACTAGCTTCCAGGTGAGAAGGTTCACCTCAGCGATGTTTTACTTTTATGACAATGAGGCTGTAATTCAGGGCCTTGTGCATGCCAAGTGAGTCTCCTATTGCTGAGTTCTGCACACACACCCCTGCCCTGAGCTTTCCTTTTGTTATGGTCTTAGTAAAACTCACAAAAATTTAATCTTTGAAGGTATTTTTATTGATTATAGATAACTTACAGGTCACCAAGTTCTACGTAGTTATTAAACCCTACCTTTCAGGATTGTGAGCTGGGATTACAAAGTAGAAGACACCTTTAATCCCAGCACTCGGGAAGCAGAGGCAGGTGGATCTCTGTGAGTTCAAGGTCAGCCTGGTCTACAAAGTGAGTCCAGGACAGCCAGGGCTACACAGAGAAACCCTGTCTCAAAAACCAAACCAAACCAAACCAAACCAAACCAAATAAAAAAAAAAAAACAAAGTAGAAGACATGGTTAGGATCCCTTCATGGGTGTTAGGCATTCTTAAAATATTAAAAAAAAAAACATGTGTGCATGTGTCTGTGTATTGTGTGTGTGTGTGCGGGCTCGAGTGTATGGGAGACTGGTACATTGTGAACCAAACAACGAGCCTCTGCCCCCAGAGGTAGAGTGCAAACATGGGGACTTTTAGTGCAGTAGGCAAGCAGTTTGATATTCCAAGCCCTAAACCTCTTTTCTTCATAGGTAACTACTTCTGGTTTGTCATCTTAGAAACAAAAGCTGAATAATATAGTTCTATTATCTAAGAGAAGTACTGATATAAGTATTGATTCACTAGGCAACTGTATTTCTCATTTGGTGGGATGGAATAAAACTTTTTTTTTTTTTGGTTTTTCAAGACAGGGTTTCTCTGAATATCTCTGGCTGTCCTGGACTCGCTTTGTAGACCAGGCTGGCCTCGAACTCACAAAGATCCGCCTGCCTCTGCCTCCCAAGTGCTGGGATTAAAGGCGTGCGCCACCACCGCCCGGCGGAATAAAACTTTTGCTGCAAGTAATTTTCAATGGTTAGATGAAGCAGAGTTCCTGGAACATCAAGATTGGAGGTCTAAATTTAACAACTTAACTACAACCATGGGGACTGTTCTTGAAAGTATTACAGAGAGGCTCTCTGAGTATTTTTACAGAACAGCCAGATATTTGTAATTTTTTTTTCAGTAATCTGTAGTTCAAAGCAAAGAACAAAGAACTGGCTTTCTAGTTCTGATTTATTTATGGACTTCGGCATTAATTAAACCCTGTTTCTTCATTCTTCCTGTCATAATACCTGAATTATTTAGTTGTAATGATAAACAGGAGTGTGGTTGTCAAAATGTTCAACTCAACAAGTATGTAGGTACTGCAATACAAATATAAGTATTTGTGTTTAAGATTATAGTATGTTGGTATCTGACGGGTAAAATATTAGGATTCAGAAATTGGAGGGAGTAGGGTGTATATGATCAGATTTAGTAAAGGACACAAAAATAACGGGGTATGGTGGCACATGCATGTAATCCCAAGACTTGGGAGTTCAAGGTGATCCTAGTTACACGGCTAGGTGGAGGCCAGCTTGGGCTATAAGAGATCCGTCTCAAGCAACAACTACTAAGTAAGAGCTGAGTTGGGTCTTGAGAAAATAGGGAAAGGTGTTATCTGCAAGGGCAGACGCACAGGACTGTCCCATCTGGCTGCAGCTTTCTTTTAGATTAATATTTTCACACTGTAGACTAAATGCTGTCTTTTAAATCATAAACACATGTTGGGCACAAAACAGTTAATCCTTGAAGGTCGAGGGTCTGTCTGTTCCATTGAAGCCTCCCTTATGGAATGAAGAAATGTAGGAATTTATCACATTCTCTTCTATATTTGCTCAACCCTTTGTTCATATATCCATTGACTACAGGTTAATAAAACTACCTTACTTGCTCAACAGTGAGCTTTTTGAGCAGCAGGTGTGTAGTTTGTCTAGGCACTGAACTATGTTTTGCTTATACTAAGCAATCAGGAATTCAATTGAATTTGGCCAAGGACATTCATACTAGTGAGGAGCGTGTTGGTAATCATTTTAGATGTGCCTATCAGCTTTAAGTTTTCTATGTCTTTTTTTCCAGCACCGAGGATCAAACTCAGAGCCCTTTGCATGCGAGGCAAGCACTCTTACACGGAGCTGCTATATGCCCAAAGCCTTGTTTTGGTTTTGAGACAAGGTTTTACTTGGTAGCCATGGCTGGTCTGGAACTCCATCCCAGATTGGCTTCAAACTCAAAGATCCACCTATCCCTGCTGAGATTGAAGGTGTGATACAACACACAACTCATTTGTATTTTTACTTATTTAAACGTCTTGTTGATTCTTCGTGAATTTCACATCATACACCCAAATCCCACTCTTCTCCCCCTCCCTTCGTAGCTGCCCTCAGCCCTTGCAATACCGAAAGAAAATAAGATATAAATATCTCATTGTGGAAACTGTAGGTCGTCCTCGTTTTTTAAAAAGAGATCTTGCTATGCTGGCTTTGAACTGGCGATCCTCCTGCCCCAGCTTCCAGAGTGCTGAGATTAGAGATACAATCCACCACACCTAACACTAGGTTTTCACTTTTGTTTCCTCTTTTGTTCTTTACCTTATCTCTCTGAAGTATGGACACATTTTGAAAGGTTTCAGATAAGAAAACTCTGGATTTTTACTAGTTTGAAGTCATCCAGTAGATAACTGCCCAGACCTGGAAGGGTCCACTCTATTCAGAGCTCCTGGGTCTGCTGGAGTCAGAGACTAGGGGAAGAGCACTTTCAGGGCAGTTTCTCATCTGCAAATGGAAGCTATAGTTATCTATTGTCACAAGATCTTTACGCAATGCCTGGTAGTAAGTTGGCAATGTTCGGTCCCTTCTCACTAAGCTTATTAGCTTTTGGGATTCAGATGGACAAATCTTGTAAGAGATGTTCAGTTCTGGGATGTAGCGGGAAGTTGTTGAACTATGCAGAGACAACTGCCTCTCTGTAGCCTCTTTAGGAGCTCTGGCCTCTTGAGTCCAGAGAAAATTTGTCATTACCTTGTAAATATTTACGATTTAGCTGCTTCCCTTTATAAACCCCCACGTTTAGCGTGTCATACATTTTTTTCTGCCTAGTAAAAATCCAACTCAAATTGCAGTTTTGTGATTTGTCCAGTGAGGTAGGAGGTTGGTCAAATAATCTCGAGGCTTGGGCCAATAAACTAACAAAGCCTTCAAAAGTCTTCCCTGAATGTAAATTTAAATGAGAGGCACCCAACACATTAAAGGGGAGAAAAAAAAAAAAAAAAGGAAGGAGGGAAGCCGTTCATGGTACTTGTTTCTATGCCCACCTGAAACTAAAGAAATGGTTCTCGAAGTGTTTCTCAAGATTGCTCTGCTTTGTTTTTCCTGAGATGACGCAAAGCTGGACTGGTGGCAGGGGTGAAGGGGTGGGGGGCTTTCTCCCGCTAGCTCCGAGACGGTGCTCAGAAACCGGGGATGGCTGCGGAGAGTTCAAAAAGGCGTGGGCAGTCGGACAGTGACAAGCCGGAGCCTGCACAGCTACGGCCCCCCACCCCCATCCTGGGGAAGAATCTAGGCGACCTGCCCCCTTTCCCGCCCGGGGGGCCTCCGCCGAGCCGCCCGCAGCTAGAGAGCCTGACGTGAGCGGCGCGACGGTGCACGCGACCCTGAGCTCGCTGGCGTCCTCGCGCTGCTCCCCGGCGTCGCCGTGCTGAACCGCAAGACCCTCTCCCTGCAGGCCCGTTGCAGCCGGCGAGCCGCAGGGACCTCCGACCCTTTCCCTCCTCGGGCGCCGACGGGAGCCCGCGCGCGCCCGCTCCCCTCAGCGCCGGTGTGTGCGCGCCGTCCTCCCACCCCGATCCCCTCCCCATTGTTTCCGGGCGACCGCCGCGAGCCCCGGAGCGGAGCCCCTCCCCCCGGGCCTTCCCCTCCCCCGCCGAGGTTTGACGGGAGCCCGGGGGATCCCCATAGCCAAAGGAGAGGGCGCCCCCGAACCCAGCCCCCGGAGGCTCTGCTCCGGGCCTCCGAGCCGGTCTCCTCCCTTTCCCGCCAGGACCCCAGGAAGGGGAGCGTCTCCCGTTCCCCTCCCCCACTTCCCGGCGCCACTCTCCCTCAGCCCCCTCCCCTCAGCGGGTCCTCCTCTTTCTCTCGCTCCCTCCTCCCCCCCTCCCTGGCCCTCCCCCCCCACAATGCAGTTCGCGGCGCGGCGGACATGGCGGTGGAGTCCTGAGCTCGTCGTGTCCTGGCCTCCATCGGTGGCGGCGGCGGCGGGGGCGGCGGCGGCGGCGGCGGCGGCGGCAGCGGGAGGCGGAGGGGGAGCTGGAGCCTCTGAGATGAGGAGGCGTCGCGCGCGCCTGTAGCTCGCGGGCCTCGCAGGTACGGGGCTTCGGGCCGCCGCGCCGCGCGGGCTGCCGAGGGGGTGTGCTCGGCCGAGCCGCGAGGCCCCGGGCTCGTCCCCTTCAGGTGCGGCGCTCGCAGGTGTCGGGGCCGCCCGAGCGCGCCTCCGCCTCCCCCGTGGGGCCTGGCACTTCCTCCTTTGCTGGAACGGGCTTCTCGCGTCCCAGGGGAAAGCCGAGGGAAGTGGGGAAGGCGGCCTGGGCGGCCTCGGGAGGGCTTTGGGGGCCGAGCTTCTAGAGGAACTGGGGCGCCCGTCCGGCCACCGAAACCTGTTGTAGACGGGTTAGGAAGATCGGAGTTAACGGGGTTGACCTAGCCTTCTTGTAGATCCAGTGTGTGTCTCTGTATTATGTGCTTTTTTCTTTCATCCTGAATAGATGTGTATACAGACATATAAACACACAAACACACACACAACTGGGTTTTGTTTTTGTTTTTTTTTTTCTGGGCTTGTCCTTGTTGGGAGAAGGCAGAGGGAGGTTTGTGTGGATTTCGTTTCCTGCTCGCCCGCCGTCTCAGCCCCCCGCCCCCTAGTCGAATGGTGGTAATGCGCGCTTTTGACGTGGGTAACTGTGAGATTCGTATTTGTAAACAGACAGCACTTCCCCAGCGTGTCGCACGCCTCCGCCGGTGGTTTCTGATCCTTTTGATATCAGGATTACAAAAGAATGAGGTGGTTAGACCTCAAAGAAGCAGCGGGATTTCTAGTCAGTACCTGAATGGGATTAATTACTGTTATTTTAACGCTGGTTAAACATTTCTTTTTAAAAGAATGTCAAACTTTAAATCAGATGAATCTTGTGCCTTTGTGAGATCTTACTTTCAGTATACCATGTTTCTTCATTTTGATACAAAGTAATTCCTTAAACATTTGACATTCTGCGATGTTGTGTAATCTTAATGTCCAGAAATGAAATTTGAATTGTGTCTTGTTGTCAAGCACTTGATAATTAGCTCTCGGAGGTCATATAACCTTTTATATCTATAGACTTCCCTCCCCCTTCTGAGCGTGCCTTGTAGCAGGAACATGCCTGAAACACTTGGTGAAACAACATACCCTGTTTGTTTTAGAAGGAACAAGTACTAGCTAATAAAATAGGATAATTCCAAGTGGATCAGATAATTTAGGGAATATGCCATTCCCAAATGTTGAGCTGTGGAAAAGTTTAAATAAGATGTTGGCTATGTATTTATTAACATTTTCTTTAGTCAAAGCCCATGTGTATCTCCTTAGAAATATGGTGCATACTGCATCCTACTACTGATTAGTCACAACTTGTAAAACTATGAAATATTGTTTTATTTAACTTTCCTTAAGACACCTCACTAGGATACAGTGTGCTCTATGATGCCTTTATAAACAAATCAAACAGAAGGCTTAAAAACCATGTATGCTGGGGAAGGTAAGCTGTTTGTTTTAAAAATTATTATAAACAAAAGAAAATTACCCAAAACTCTTAGATAATATGTTCTTTTCTTTGCAGAGTTTCATTTGGCTAGTGTAGAAAATGGGGGGGGGGGAAGTAAAACTTCCTTAAAAGAATCCAAAAGTAAAAGTGAAAGTAAATGACATTTCATGTTTTAGATATTGTGAACATCTAACCATAGAAATTAAATTAGTCCTCATTGACTTTGGCCAACCTGTTAGTACAGATGCATCAACAAGGTATTAGCATACACATTTAAATTTAACTTCATATTTGTAACTCCAACTTACCTCAGATTATATCTGATTTTGGTTAATTTAGCTAGAGTAGTGCTTTGCCTTTTAAATTTAGGCTTTAAAATGAAAATTTACGACTGCAATTATAAATACTTCTATTTTATAAGAAAGTATTTAAACATGATTTTTATTTGTTCTAATAGCATGCCCATTTTAGTAAACTACAGAATTTTTTTTAACCTCAAAATTAGCATTGACATACATAAGTGTTTATTATGTTGTGTTCTTTATAGAGTCAATCAGGATCTGTGGATAGAAAAAAGTGTATGCCGGGCGGTGGTGATGCACCCCTTTAATCCCAGTACTTGGGAGGCAGAGGCAGGCAGATCTCTATGAGTTTGAGGCCAGCCTGGTCTACAAAGCTAATCCAGAACAGCCAGAGCTGTTACACAGAGAAACCCTGTCTCGAACCCCCCCCCCAAAAAAAGTATATGAATTTATTGACTGTGAAAAGATTTGGTTTCAAAGAAACAAGACATTCAAGACTTAGCCTGTAAATACTGTTTGATACTAGTAAATTTTGTTTATCATTTTTAGCTGTGTATGATGGTACAGGATTTAATCCTAGTGTAGACACAGAGGCAGGCCAATCTCTGGGTTTAAGGGGAACCTGGTTTACATAGTGAGCTGCCGGCCAGCCAGGGAGGCATAGAGAGATCCAGTTTGAAAAACAAACAAAAAAACCCCTAAACCACAAAAACCCCCAAACAAACAAAAAGTGAATGTAGCAAGTGGCCTTTTATTTCTGTTTTATTATACTCTAATTTTACTGTACTTAATATACCTCTACTTCCCTTCCAACCCCCCAACACTATGTGGGAGAGAAAGAAGGTTAAAGGGGAAATGGACTTAGGTCTCTTGAACTACTCCCTGCTGATTAGGGTAATTGGGGTCTTTGGGGGGCAATAGCACTCTCAGTAGTCACAATATCCAGATGTCCTGCAAACCAGGAAACAGCAGCAGGACAAACCAGCAGTTGTTCTGAGGGAGCACCAGCAGGGAGAGCAGCAAACCCCTTTCCCCCCTTTTCTCTGGGGCTCTAGCCTTTTATACCTCCTCTTTCTCCTCCCTCTCCCTCTCCTCAGAATTAACTTTCTGCAGCTGGCTAAGCCACGCCTCTGCTAGCAAAGGAGGCACAATTATAGTTAACACCTGTGGACTAACTGAAGCAACCCCAATGCCTGGGATTAAAACAAAAACACCCTTATATCATAACTGTGTAGGAAATTGTATTTAAATTATCACCAGTATTTATATTATAGTTAATTAGCTGGCAGTGTTAATCCTTAACCCACCATTGTAAATAAACACATACAGAAACATGATGGATCTTTTTTTTTTTTGAGACAGGGTTTCTCTGTGTTGCTCAGGCTATCCTGGAACTCACTCTGTAGACCAGGCTGGTCTTGAACTCACAGAGATCCTTCTGTCTCTCCCTCCCAAGTGCTGGGATTAAAGGCGTGCACCACCACACCCAGCAACTACAGACAGCTGTGAACTGCCATGTGGGTGCTGGGATTTGAACCCAGGTCCTTTGGAAGAGCAGGCAGTGCTCTTAACCACTGAGCCATCTCTCCAGCCCAACCTGATGGATTTTTAACAAGTCTTAGCATGGATTGTGCAATCTTGGCCCAGCTAGACTAGCTTGTAATTCTATTCCCCAAATATGTCCTCAGTATATACATATGTTCCCTTGGGCTGTTATTCTCCACACTATGCTGATGTTCCTGGCCATGTGGCATGATGTTCTTACATCTCTAACCCATGTGTGTCTCCTCCTTGGCTTCTTCCCATAATCTCTGCTCCTTCAGAGCCCACCAACTTTTCCCCGCCTACTCTCTCTCTGCCCAATCACAGGCCTCAGCATTTTATTAAAGCTAATCAGAGACAGTGGTTAGCAGGCAAAGTAACAGACAGCAAGCAGGCCTCTGGGAGCAATTAATTAACATTTAGAATACATAACAGATCACTGCATCATAACTGGGTTTTTAAATAAAACTCTTACCATAAGTGAATGTTTGAAATATTTGGAATAAACAGAATTAAGTGAGATGTTTCTTTCCAGATTAAATTGCAATTATTTTAATTAATAAATAATGTTAAGAAATTGGTGTCATCTTGTAGTTAGAAGTATGTTCTTAAACAAAAAATAGTATTCAGGTTATAGCTTAGTAATAGAGCACTTGTCTAGTATGTGTGAAGCCTTAGGTTTAATCTCCATTATAACACCCAAAACACTAAAAAATTAAACAATTCTAGGAAGAC
Source organism: Lophiomys imhausi (assembly GCA_907164525.1). NCBI lineage: Eukaryota > Metazoa > Chordata > Mammalia > Rodentia > Muridae > Lophiomys > Lophiomys imhausi. The sequence continues at coordinate 7,183,362 of CAJQZJ010005020.1, forward strand.
CTAAAACAGTCAAAGGAAGGGACATCGTGGTTTGTAGTTCAAAGTAGGATATGTAAATTTAAAGCAATAGTTAGAGGACTTAGAATATTTTACATGCTTCTAAACAGTTTTAGATCTAGAATCTTAGGTGATCATATAATTCAAGGACGTTGAAAAACCAGCATGTCTCCAGGTGCTTCATTTTCAAACCTCCAAAAAGGAAAAGGTACCTAAGTACAAATGTTAACAATTCAAAATTTTTGATTGAATTAACAGTTTCAACATTATCTTCATATACATTTTTTTTTCATTGTATGTCCATAACTATTCTGTGTATTGAAGAAGGGAACAATTTCTTAGAGAACTTATTCTTTCTCCAGGCACTGTACTAAAACTTCTTTATGCATTTTTTTCACTTGTTTTACCTAAAACCCTATGAAAACTGTTTATAATGAGGAATCTGTGACGTAAGAGGTTATTTGCTGAAGAGCATGGAGATTTCTAAGCAGGTCTCTATTTTTAATATATACATGTCACTTGCTTATCAGATCTAATTAATATTTTCTCAGTTTTATAAAAGGGTGCCTAAGGTTGGTCATTTATTCATTTAGCCATTTACTTAACAAATTGTACGCAAACATGCTTTGAAAAAAACTTTAAATCTTATCATTGAGATCACCATATGAGGTAATGTTTTTTTTTTTTTTTGGTTTTTCGAGACAGGGTTTCTCTGTGTAACAACCCTGGCTGTCCTGGACTTGCTTTGTAGACCAGGCTGGCCTCGAACTCACAGAGATCCGCCTGCCTCTGCCTCCCAAGTGCTGGGATTAAAGGTGTGCGCCACTACGCCCGGCGAGGTAATGTTTTGAGCTGTGATTAGAAATGTTTTCTGAGCTGGTGGCTCACTTCTTTAATCCCAGCACTTGGGAGGAAGAGGCCGGTGAATCTCTGTGAGTTTGAAACCAACCTGATCTACAGAGAGAGTTCTTGGACAGCCAAGGCTACACAGAGAAACCCTACAAAAAACCAAAAGAAAAAGAAATGTTTTGTGACTTCAAGTTTAGTGTCTTTTTTTTTCCCCCAACTTGGCTTCCTTACTAATAAATTCTATGACTTACTTGTAAGGAAGTTTCCTATTCTTTTGACTTGGATAAACTTAGTTTTCTAGTTTAACACTAGAAAGCATTAGGTTAGGACATTGGGAAGTGTGAGTTAGTTGGAAAGAGGAAAAGTATACAAACAGTATTCACCAATAAAACTGAACAAAGACCAACTCTATACAAAACATCTTGTACTTAAAAAAAATTAGGGAAGGCCAGAGTGATGGTTGAGTGGGTATGGGTGTTTCCTGCTGATCTGACAATATGGGTATGATACCTGGGACATGTGTGATAGAAGGAGAGAATCAACTCCTGAAAATTGTCCTCTGAGCTCCATTCTTGTGCTGTGGCACATGCATATATATGTACACACATACACACATCGTACATAATGCATACACTCACATGCACACACATATTCTGTCACACACAATTTTAAGAAACTAAGGAGAGAGCCGGGCGTGGTGGTGCACGCCTTTAATCCCAGCACTTGGGAGGCAGAGGCAGGCGGATCTCTGTGAGTTCGAGGCCAGCCTGGTCTACAAAGCAAGTCCAGGACAGCCAGGGCTGTTACACAGAGAAACCCTGTCTCAAAAAACAAAAACAAACAAACAAACAAAAAAAGAAACTAAGGAGAAGTTAGTGTGAAACATATGCAAGGCTTTGAGTTTAATTCCTTGCACTGAAGGAAAAAAACATATTTTCTGTTCATTACAGAAGACATAATTTTAAGTTGATACTAGAAATAGAGTTCATAGTACTTTGTATATATTACTATCTCAAGATCTTAGAAAATTAACTTAGTCTACACAACAATCTTTTATATTATTCTCATTTACAAGTGAGGAAGGGAGATATAGAAGAGTTAAGTACAAAATGACATCAAGTTACAGCAGAGTCAGGATTTGATCTGAGACTATCCTAGAGCCAGAGTGCCTTACCAGCACACCATATTATGAGTATGAGAAGTGTAGTGTGCAAAGGGTATTAATTCTGGATTGTCACAGTCAAAATATTTTATTAAGTACAGAAAGTATTGATTATACAGAATAACTAAACCTAATTGAATTTTATCTATTAGTCATTGTAATTTAAATGATTTTGATTATTCAAATCAGCTAATCACTATTTATATCAGTCATGTGTAGATTTAGAATACTCAATGGTAATCAGACTATGGACACTAAAAAATGTTTTGTTTTTTTTTTTAAAGAAAGGCTTTCACTATGTAGCCTGGCCTCAAACTCAGAGATTCGCTTGTTTCTGCTTTCAGAATGGTGGGATTAAAGGCGTGCACTATTATACTTAGCAGTATTACTTTATTTTTAATTGTGTATGTATCAGTGTGGGTATGTGCACCTAAGTTTGGGTGCCCGAGTTGGCCACAAGAGGGCTTCAGATTACCTGGAACATAAATTACAGGCAATTTTAAGCGACATAGATGCTGGGAATTGAACTATCATTTCAGCCCCACATCTTTTGTTTTTGTTTGTTTCTTTGACTTTTGCAAACAGGGTTTCTCTGTTTAACCCTGACTGTCCTGGAACTCATTGTATAGATCACACTGGCCTTGAACTCAGATATCCATCTGCCTGTGCCTCCCAAGTGCTGGGATTAAAGTGTGCACCACCTTCACCGACTTCCCCTGCCCCCAATAGCTTGCATCTTAAAAACTTATATATTTCTTTTCTTTTTGAGACAGGGTCTCTCTATGTAGTCTTGACTGTCCTGGAACTCACTATGTAGACAAGGGTGGCATCTGCCTCCAGGTGCTGGGATTAAAGGCATGTGCCACCATGCCTGGCTAGCTTTTATTTTTTAAAGAATTATTGATAGAGAATATGAATGTATATGCATGCATATATGTATATAGTATAGGTTAGAAGACAACTTGTGGGAATCAGTGCCCTCATCTGGCCACCTTCAGTACCTGCACTCATGTGGCATGTGTACACACACACACACACACACACACACACACACACACATGAAAACACAAACACATAAATCTTTTAAAACCCCACAGGTTATTAGTATATACAATTTAGTATAATAAGGTTGTATAACCATTACAAGTATTCAATTCTCTAGTACTTTCATTATCCCATAAAGAAACTGTATTCATTAGTAATTACTTCCCATTTCAGCACCGTACACCTTTGCTGACCATTAAACTATTTTTGGAGGTTTGTCTGTTCTGGACATTTTATATAATTGCAGTCATATAGTATATATCTGTCCTTTTCACTAATATTTTTAAGGTTTGTTTGTATTGTATCATGTAATCAACCCGTTCATCCCTCTTTATGAAGGAGTAGTATTGCAATCTCTGAAGGCACCAAATTGTATTTATCTATTCACCATTTCATGGATCTTGGGATGGTTTTCAGGTGTTTTTTTGTTTTGTTTTGTTTTTAATCAATGTGGTTTCTTTTTAAGATTGAAGTTTCTGAAATTCTTGATATATTATGTTTAATTTTGTTAGAAACTGCCAGTTTTCCAAATTATCTAGACTATTATATTAAGTTGGGTGGAACACTGCTTGTGGAGTTCCAGATTCTTTACATCCTATTGTCACTTGATATTGTCCTTGCTCCCTCTTTCCTCCCTTCCCTCCCACTCTTCTTTTTCTTCTCTTCCTTCCTTCTTTCATTCCTCCTCCTTTCCTTTTTTTTTCCATTTTCTTTTTGAGAAGGGTCTCAACTATAGTAGCCCTGGTTAGCCTGGAACTTACTCTGTAGAGCATGCTGATTAGTGTTGGGATTAAAGGCATGCATTCTGTGCCCTATTTTATATCTTTTTAATTATAGACTTACTCTTTAAAAGATATAGTTTATTATTTGTGTGTGTGTGTGTGTGTGTGTGTGTGTGTGTCTTTTGTGTGCCTATCCAGAAAAGGTGTTGGGTCTCCTGGAGTTTGAGTTGGCATTTCTTTACATGGGTGATAGGACCTAAACTTAGATCCTCTGGAAGAAAGTGCTCTTGACAGCTAAACCATTTCTCCAGTTCCAGTTATAGACTTCATAGTGGCATGTAGGGAGCCAGAAGGATGCATCGGATACCCGGAAGCTGGAGTTATAGTTGGTTAAGAGCCACTATGTGGGTTCTAGGAACTGAACCTGGGTCCTTTGTAAGAACAACAAGGGATCGATCAACAGTTGAGTCATCTCTCTAGTAAACTCTTTAAAAAATTATTTACTTATTTATTTTTATTTAATGTATATTCATGTTTCGCATGCAAGTATGTCTGTGTGAAGGTGTCAGATCCTCTGAAACTGGAGATATAGGCAGCTATGAGCTGCCTTGTGGGTGCTAGGAATTAAACTCAGGTCCTGTGGAGGAGAAGTCAGTGCTCTTAACCTATGGGGCTTCAGCTCATAAACTCTATTTTTTCTTTCTTTTTTTTTTTTTTTTTTGATAGGTGATTTCCAATCCTTTCTTTTTGGATAGGTGATTTTCAATCTTTTTCTTTTCTTTCTTTCTCTTCTTCCTCCTTCCTCCTTCCTTCTTCCTTCTTTCTCCTCCTCCTCCTCTTTCTCTTTTTTCTTCTTTTTCTGTTCTAGACAGGTTTCTTTGTGTAGCACTGGCTGTCCTGGAACTTGATCTGTAGACTGGGCTGGCCTTGAACTCACAGAGATCCTATCTCTGCCTCCTGAGTGCAGATTAAAGGCATGTGCCACCATCACCCAGCTTTCTGTTTTTTTTTTTTTTGGTTTTTCGAGACAGGGTTTCTCTGTGTAGCCCTGGCTGTCCTGGACTCAATTTGTAGACCAGGCTGGCCTCGAACTCGCAAAGATCCGCCTGCCTCTGCCTCCCAAGTGCTGGGATTAAAGGCGTGCGCCACCACTGCCCGGCTTCTGTTTTGTTTTTAATTGGGGTAATTTATACAGTTTTAAATTTTTTGAGATTGTAATAAAATACTCATAAAATTTTAGTTGTGTAAAATTAAATTTTAAAATACAGTATCTCATCTAGCCCAGGCTGGTCTGAAACATGTTGTGTAGTTGAGGATGACCTGAGTTTAACCTTTAAGTTAATAGTTTACAGTATTTATTTTATTTTTTATTTTTTGCTTTTCGAGACAGGGTTTCTCTGTGTAATACTCCTGGCTGTCCTGGACTCACTCTGTAGACCAGGCTGGCCTCTTAACTCACAGAGATCCTCCTGCCTCTGCCTTCCAAGTGCTGGGATTACAGGTGTGTGCCACCATGCCTGGCTAGTTTACAGTATTTTGTCATAAAATTAGTTCATTTTCTCCCTCTCCTGTACCAGTTTATCTTCTTTTTTGACTGTTTTGTATGAGTAGAATCAAAAAGTATTTGTGATTTGTGACTGGGTTATTTTATTTAGTACAAAATAGTCAAACTTAATCCAGATTATGGTATATTGCAGAATTACCTTGTTCTTACGACATTTATTTAGTATTGTGTGTATGCATACATGTGGTAAGATTAGTGAAGTTAATATAGAATTTAGCAGCATAGAGATTTTGGATTGGCAGAAGTTTGGCGTCTCAGGTGAAAGATATGGGTGGATCCAATTACAAATAGATGTGATTAACATTGAAGGACGTGCTTGAAAAGCCCACCAAAAGCAGATGATGTCTTTGACCATGTTCTGTAGAGTCAAGATGCCTGTCATTTTGAGCTTTGAAACCAGTTTGAGCTCTGGAAGTTGAAACTGTACAATCTTTTTGGAAATGACCAAATTCACCCCATTTATAGCATCGATTAAGACCCTTAGCAATAGCTTGTTCTTTGTCCTATGATATTAGCCTGATGATCTTGAGGACTATTCATAGTTGTTTCTCTTATCCATTCATCTATTGGGGCTCCTCGAGCCTTTAATGGTTCAATTTTTCTTTGACAGTCAGCATTGGCATTTTCAAAAGCTAAGGTATTTATTAACTCTTGTCTGACATCAAGGCTTGGCACATCACTCTCCACAGCTGAAGCCAACCTCTGTAAAAAGTCAGTAAAGATTTCTCCAGGATCTTGTGTAATCTTAATACATGAAATACTTTTTTTTCCATTTTCTGCAATTTTATCCCAGGCTCTTATAGCTGTATTATGGCATTGTTCAGTTGCAGTGTAATCCATATGAATTTGTTCTCTTAAATCAGCATATCAACCTTCACCAAGTATTTGATCGGTTGTGACATTTATTCTCCCTGTCATATTTTGTTCTAATTTGGTGGCTTTATGTCTCCACCATGATAACCATTGTAATTGCTGGCTACATTGTAGCACAGCTGATAACCAGTCCCTTCCAATCTTGGGGAATGACTCTATTGTAATTGCCTAGTTATTAACCATTTGCTTAACAAAAGATGAATGTAAACCATAAGACATAATAGACTATTTGAATCGTTTCAGATCTCATATATCAATTGGATACCATGTTAATTCCTGATTGTGTTGACCTTCATTAACACCAGGCCTATTTTGATAACTCACTGGAAAAGCTGATGATGCTTGTGTAGTATAGGGTAGCTCCTCTGGGGGTGAACTTGGCTCCACTCTACCATTGTTACCAGCTTTGGTGCCATAGGTGGTGGTGGTGCACATCTAGAAGCAAAGGTGTGTGAGGCAGGACAAGGTCGCCAAGTTTGTTACGACTCTTTTTGCCTGTCTGTTTCATCCTGTAGCAAATTTTCCTTTTTATTTACCAACTCTGATAGAGTATTTTTCATTTCTTCAGCCTGCATTTGTTCTTTTTTTTTTTTTTTTGGTTTTTCGAGACAGGGTTTCTCTGAATATCTCTGGCTGTCCTGGACTCGCTTTGTAGACCAGGCTGGCCTCGAACTCACAAAGATCCGCCTGCCTCTGCCTCCCAAGTGCTGGGATTAAAGGCGTGCGCCACCACCGCCCGGCTCAACCTGCATTTGTAAGCTTTGTAATTACAAAGCTGTGGTATGATTATTTACCAACTCTGATAGATTATCTTTCATTTCCTCACCCTGCATTTGTAAGCTTTGTAATTGCAAAGTCGTGGTATGATTAACCTTTTTGAGAAGCCAATAAAGCAGAAAAGGAAAAGCAACATATCTGTCCTGATTGAAAATATTCAACAATAATTGCCATTATGTTGTTAATCTGTCATACCTTCAAAACCTGAATTTTCCTCTACCGCTTTGAAAACCAAACCACCCATAATGCCTAACTGCTTTTGGGCACCACCTGTAACAGTAAATTTTTATTATACTTATATATTTATTAGTACTTAACAACTACCTATAAAGTTCCTAAATTTTAAAACCCAAACCCTAATTCTAAAACCTATAACCTAACTAAGACTATCTTAATGCCTGAAATACTCTAATATCTATAAAAAAACAACACTTAACACTAATTTAAGTTTCTTCAAAGGACATTCTGTCAGGTTAATTCTTTTGGTGTGGATCTGTATGGGTGGCTGGTTTCCACCAAGTCTTTCAGTCTTAAAGTCTGTGAGTCTTATTTGTCAGATCTTAAGACCAGTTTATAAATTTGATCTGTTTTGATCATTGAAGTGTGGCGGTTTTTTAATCAGCCACGAATTGCCTCTATGGTCCTAGGGCCCAATTGTTTGCAAGATGAAAAGTTTCTTGGGCTCACCTTCCACGGCTCTGGGCCTCTAAGGGCTCTGCTCTGATGTTCTGGCCAATCCGATGCTCTCAGGCTCCAAGGGGAGATAATTCTCCATTTAGATATTCTGGAGCACCAGGGAGGGTCTGCCTTTACCCTCTCCACTAGCGTGGATTCGCGGAAGGTCGGTGCAAGATGGTGAACCATGGTGAAGTGGCCACGTGGGCTTCCCATTTTAAATCCCTTGTGTTGTAATGTGTCCTAATGATCTCACCCATGAATTCTGGCATTTCATTGCCATGGCCCCATGGCTGGCTTTCTAAGGCATGTCCCAGTCCACAGTCCCATAATCAAAGACGTCATCTGCTTCTGGCAGGCTTTCCAAGCATGTCCTTCAATGTTAATCACATCGGTTTGTAATTGGATCCACCCATATCTTTAACCTGAGACACCAAACTTCTGCCAATCCAAAAATTCCTATGCTGCTAAATTGTATATTAACTTCACTAATCCTACCATACATGTCTGCCCTGTACATGCCTAGTATTTAGAGATCAGAGGACAACTTGGAAGAGTCTGATCTCTCCTTCCATTATGTGTGTCCCAGGGATTGAACTCAAGATCATCATGCTTGGTGGCAAGCACCTTCACCTGCTTAGCTAAATAAAGTAAGCCAGTCATAGACCACAAATACTTCATGATTCTACTCATATGAAGTAGTCAAAAAAGAACATAAAATGGTGTTTTACTTTGTTTTTAAGACTGAATTACCATTGCACAGATAGTTACACATCATTTTCATTTTTTTTATACATCTGTTCATAGACACTTACTTGTATTGCTTTCATGTTTTAGCTGTTGTGAATAATGCCACATGGGACTACAGATATCTCTCCTTAAGACCTTGCTTTTGGTTCTTTTGGATATATACCCAGAAGTGAAATTGCTAGATTTGTATAGTGTTAGTTATTTTTCTGTGTTGGAACAAATACCTTAGATAATTTAGAAGGTGAAATATTTTTTTAGCTCACAGTTTTTTTTTTGTTTTTTTTTTTTTAGGTTTTTCGAGACAAGGTTTCTCTGTGTATCCTTGACTGTCCTGGACTCACTTTGTAGACCAAGTTCTTGATCTGTTTCTTCTGAACCTGTGGAGAGACAGCATATATCAGCTGTATGCTGAGAACTGCATAGAAAGAGAAGGAAGGTGCTGGTGTCTTATCTTTTCTTTAAGAACTGTATTATCAGTGATTAGAAGACTTCTCATTAGGTTCTGCCTCTTCAAATTGTTTCTACTACCTTCTAATAGCTCTAAGGTAGGGAATGACAAGTCTTTAACATATAGTCCTTTAGGGGAAGTCTAAGATCCAAACTGTACCATTGCATTCCCAGTTTAGAAAGGCATTTAATCCCAGCACTCAGGAGGTTGAAGAGGTGGATCTCTTGAGTTTGAGGCCAGCCTAGTCTGCAGACCTAGTTCCAGGACACCTAGGACTACAGAGGAAAACTGTCTCAAAAAATCAAAAGCCGGGTGTGGTGGCTCACACTTTTAATCCCAGCACTCGGGAGGCAGAGGCAGACGGATCTCTGAGTTTGAGGCCAGCCTGGTCTACAAAGTGAGTCCAGGACAGCCAGGCTGTTACACAGAGAAACCCTGTCTCAAAAAACCAAAACCAAAAAAACAAACAAAAAAAAACCAAACATACAAGAAAGGGTTTTATCTATCTCAAAATGCAAAATATCCATTTACTTAAATCCCTAAAGTCTTAAGTATCCCATCATTAAAAATCCAAGTGAGAGAAGCTAGAGAGATGGCTCAGCAATTAAAAGCATTTGCTTTTCTTGCAGAGGGCCTGGGTTCAATTGTCAGCACCAAGATGTGACTCAGTGTGGTCTATAGCTTCAATTCTAGAGGATCTGATGCCCTCTTCTGTCTTCCTATGGCACCAAAAACACAAGTAGGGTATGTACATAACATATGGACAAATACTCATATACATAAATAAAAATAAATCTAAGAAAAATATTTTTAAAAACATCCAATTTTGGTCTAGAAATGTAGCTCAGTGGTAGACACTTGCTTAATTTGTCCAAGGCCTGGGATTTGGCTCTCAGTATTACAAAAAAGGAAAAGACCAAAATCTCTGAGATTCAAGGCAAACTTATCTGTGAGTACTTGTTAAAAAACCACTTGCTTCAACTGTAGACAGACTTCTGTCCAAAAAGGACAAAACTTGGAAGCAGATAAGTCGACAGCCTAGCTCTGCCAAGACAGGGTAGGTAAGTCCTTCATAATTCCTGCTCTACAACCAATGTCTGTCAGAGAAATGGGGCCAAATGGCTGAAGATTGATGCTGTAATGTATGGAGAGAAAATGGGAACTGTCCAGGCAGCCACTGGTATGTCATTTTTTAGTTTTGGAAGCTGCAGGCCCTGCACTTTCTATATAATCAGATATATTTATCCCTCTCAGGTCTCTGAGGTGGTTGAAGAATAGATAGCTAGAGTCTCATAGTTAAATTTTGAGTTGTTTAGGAATCAAGAGGGTGTTCTGGATCTAAGAAGATATTTTTAAAATTATGAGGCAAGTTAGTATGAAAGCTGAGTTAGATATAGAACTTTAAACTCATGGAGATGGTTAGATAGTAGAATGTTAAAGTCAGGTGACAAATACATAGGGACTGGACATTGGGAATGTATGCTAAGCCATATAACTCTTATAATCGTGGCCTATTTATTTCTGTTGTTTTGTATTGTATTTATAGTTATAAGAAAAAGAACCATTATTTGGACTGAAAGGGAGAGCTGTTGGGGGGGAAAATAAATACCTTAAACTAAAAAAAAAAAAAAAAAAAAAAGGGAAGAGAATGGTGGGGCTGAGGGGGAGGAGAGTGGAAGGGTGGGACTGGAGGGGGGAGTAGGAAGGGGATTGTGATTGAGATGTAACTTGAAGAAATAAAAAATAAATTATTAAAAAAAAAAAAGAACAAAAAAAAATAAGATACAAACTTCTAAGATAACGATGGCATAGGGTAAAATAGCCCCATTCCAAAAGCGTAAAAACGAAAATAGCATGGAGGGTTTAGGACCAAAGCAAGACCGAAACCTAATAGGGCAAACATTACATTCTGATGCTGCATGTGTGGCATCATAAGCATATTGTGAAGGGTCAGGGTTTCCAATGGTTTGGGCCATCCATTCCTGACTACAGCTTTGCTGGTTGCAGTCCACATGGCAGATTTCTTGGGTTGGCTCTGAGTACTGTCTGTAGCTTCCCTTGGCAAAGTTGTGTGTCCTGGTGTCTCTTTAACTTTTTGGGTTTCCTATTGCAGCTTTAGCTCCGTGATTGTCCTGTCAGGTGCTGCTTACAGTGACTCTAAGCATTCCATATAATGCCTGGCCTTTTAGACTTTGAAATCTCAGTGGCAGCCTCCATAATTTCAAAAACTCTTGCAAAAAACTGTGTTATTGAAGGCCTGTTTCCTAGCTAGTGATGAGAAGTAGTTGGATCATGAGGGACCTAATTTTATTGATATGTTGTTAATCCTGAATGAGTAGTTGGAAGGTGAGACATGATTAGAGGAAGTTGGTCATTTGGAACATGTCTTTGAAAGGTGTGTCTTGCTTTAGCTTCTTCTTGGGCAGCATAGTTCTACAGCATCCTGTTTTATATGATGCTATGCTTCATCTCAGGCCTACAATAATAGAATCAAATGACTGTACATTGAAATCTCTGAAACTTCAAAATAAATCCTTTCCCTTTAAACCATTTCTTATGGAAGTTTGACAGGTTCTAATCTCTTTAGCAGTTGTACCTTTCTTGGCTTCATCTTTAACCTCTCTTAACCCCTATTTTCCATACTGCAAGTTCCCCAAATATTTCTACTCTGTTTCTCTTTGCACTCAGTTCTCTGTAAAATTCAGCTAAAAGCAGCCAATAATGCCCAGACTACTGTCTGAGTGCTTTGCTACCTAGAACATTTCTCTCCAGGTAAACTTAACTGTCATCTTTAAGAACTTGAATAAGAGCTGGAGGGATGGCTCAGCGGTTAAGAGCACTGGTTGTTCTTCTGAAGGACCCGGATTCAAATCCCAGCACCCACATGGCAGTTCACAGCTGTCTGCAATTGCCCGGCATAGTGGTGCACGCCTTTAATCCCAGGACTAGGGAGGCAGAGGCAGTTGGTGGATCTCTCTGAGTTTAAGGCTAGTCTGGTCTGCAAAGTGAATCCAGGACAGCCAGGTATACACAGAGAAACCTTGTCTCGAAAAAACAAAAAACTAAAAACTTGACTAAAAGCCACCCATCTTTGTTGCCACTGTTTAACAAGGGTAGCCTTAAATTTATTTGTAAACACAGTCCTTTCCATCTGAAACATCATCAGGATAACTTTTACTGGCCCACATTCCTTTCAGCATTCTGGTCTTTTGAACCCCCATTAAAATGGCCTGTGTGTTATTGGCTGCTTTCAGTATTCTTGGCTTATCTAGCTTTCCTTCAAACTTTTCCAAACTCCTGCAAACCAGTTCCAAAGACTTTGACATTCTCTCAGGTATAGCAACAGGTATAGTTAAGATCTCAGGTACCGTAGGCTGCCCTCGGATTTGCAGTGTTATTGAGGCTGGCCTTGAATGCCTCATTTTCCTTCCTCCACCTCCCAAGCACTTGGGAGGTGTTCAGCTCACCACTTCAGTTTGTGGAGTAATTTTTCTGTGTTGTTTTCCATTATTGTAAAATAAATAACCAAACCAAAATCTAAGAAAATCAACTTACAAAGAGAAAAAGTCTATTTTGGTGAACAGTTTTGGATGTTTCATTGTAATTTATTGATGTTGTTACTTTAGGGTATTTGGTGAGGTAGAACATCACTGAGGCAGTGAGTTGCAAAAACTGTTTATCTTGCAGCCAGGAAATTAACAGAGTCTTCTTGTCCACTTTAAAGGAATGCTTCTAATGATTAATATTTTAAATGTAACTTAAAATTTATTTTAAATTTAATTATAAGTTTGTATTTGTAAATTGTAAAATTATAAAATTGTATTATCTACTCTCTCTGTTTGTATATGTGTGTGTAGGTCAGGACAGACAGCCTTCAGGAATCCTTTTTCTTTTTCTAGCGATATGGGACTTGGTGGTCAAACTCAGGTCAAGTTTAGGCTTGGTGGCAAATGTCTTTACCCATTGAGCCCTAGCCCATGATTAGTTTCTACTAGGCCCTATGTTTAAAAGTTTTCACCACCTCTGTTACTAATGACTAAGCATGAGCCTTTTGCCAAAAATAAGATCCAAATTATGTAGCATAGGTTATTCTGGTTTTAATAAATATTTGAGGAGTCTTTATAAAACCACAATGGTTTTATCATTTGTGCATTCCCCACCATCAGTACATAAATATAATATACTAAGTTTTGTTTTTTGACCACAGTTCCTAGTTTAAACTCTTATCCTGAAGGCAGACTTGACTAGTCAGAAGCTCCTGGGATCTGGCCTTTCCCCTCCATTTGCCCACTGCTAGGGTTATAGATGTATACCACTGGGCTGGGGTTTTATGTAGTGGTTGGGATCTGAAGTCAGGTCTTCATTCTTTTGCAGCAGATATTTTATACATATGTCTTCTCAGGCCACTTTATCCATATCTCTTAACCTGTCTTTTATGAATGGTCATAAATAATGTTTGTTACATTTCATTCCAGATTTATATCTGTTTGGCTGAAAATAAATGCTATGTAGTTTTTAGGGCCCAATACAAAATGAAAATGTAGTACCTCTTGTTTAAAAAATAAGACTACCCCTGAAGTTGCTAGAATATAAAACTTATCCTTTCTTTTGAATATTTTTTGTTTTGAGACTCACTGAGAAACAGTTTGTTTGAGCATGAATGTGTACTAGGCATTGGAGCCTGGTTGTCTCAGCAGTGGGCACACAACTGGAAAGGATTAACCCCTTCTCTCAGAATTGTATCAGTAGCCAGTAGTTCAGCAGGAAAGGATAGGCCTACTGGGTTTCTTCCCCTTCCTTGTCTGATTATTGACAGAGCCACATATCATTTTTAGCACAACATGACTAAGGAAAAAGTGATTAACATTACTTGGTCATTCTTCTTCCTCCCCTTCCCTACCACAACAGGACTATTTATTTTTTTCAATCTATTCATTATGGATAGAATATCTATATTCTTCTGTTGGATAATATCTTCAGAATGTATCTGTTAGGTCTCATTGATATTTAATGTTGTTCAAGGCTCTGTTTCCTTATTGTTTTCTTGATTAGCCTATCTATAATTAACTAGTAGAATATTGAGGCTTCTAAGTATCACTGTAGAACTGTTAGAAAGAAAAAAAAAACCAGTTCGGTTTTTGCTTCATTAGAGACTCTTTTGTTAGATGTTTCAATTGTTACATGTCTTACTGGATTGGACCTTATATCAGTATATTATTCCCTTTTAATAAGCTTTTTGATTTAGTATGTTTTATTGATAGTATATCCACTCCAGCTTTCTCTTGGTTACTGTTGGCATGGACTATTTCTCCATATATTTAATTTGCTTTCTTACTTTAAAAAAAAATATGTATGTAAACTGAATCCTACAGGCTGATGATGGGTTATACATTCTTTTTTTTTGTATTTTAGGTTTTTCGACACAGGGTTTCTCTGTGTATCCTTGGCTGTCCTGGACCCACTTTGTAGACCAGGCTGGCCTTGAACTCACAGATCTACCTGCCTCTGCCTCCCGAGTGCTGGGATTAAAGGCATGTGCCACCATGCCTGGCAATTACAGACTGTGAACTGGCATGTGGGTTCTGGTCCATTTGAACCCAGGTCCTTTGTAAGAGCTGTCAGTGCTTTTAACTGCCCAGCCATCTCTCCAGCCCCTGGATCATATATTCTTTTAGTTGATTTATCAGTCTCTTCCTTTATAAAGTTTATTTACATTTGAGTAATTAATAATCAGGGAAGAATAATATATACCATTTAGCTATTTCTTTTCTGTATGTCTTAGGAGCTTTTTGTTCCTCATTTCGTCATTGTTTTTTCATGTATTTAGTTGATGTTTTTTTCTTTTGTCACTGGGGATTGAACATAGGACCTTCTACATACTAGGCAAATATTTTACCACTGAGCAGCCTTTGTTGATTGTTTATGAAGTTTTTTTTTTTCTTCCCTTTTTTGAGACAGGGTATCACTTTATAGCCCTGCTGGCCTGGAACTCATTATGTAGATAGACCAGGCTGGTCCGGCGCTCAGAGACTGCCTGCATCTACAGTGCTGGGATTAAAGGCATGAGTCACCAAGCTTGCTCTTTTTTTTTTAATATTTTTGTTTGTTTTACAGGTTATTTTCTGTAATTACCTTGGCAGTAACAATAATTAGCACCCTTATATTTATTACAAACTAGTTTGTGGAGTGTCAGCAGGGTCAGCACAGTTTCATTTGTATATAATCACTCTACTTCTATACTTATTTCCTTCAAGTGTCTTCACAGTGACAGGATATGATGCATTCTTAGGCAATTTTCTTGTCTCATAAACATTGGAGAATACACATAAACTGAGGTGTCTGTGCTGTCACTAATTTATATTTAGTCTTTTAAAATTTTCAACAGTTTTGTATATGTTTATAATGAAGATTGGCTGTTTTTACCCTTATTTTTCTCTCCTTTTCTTGCTGTAACCCTCTTCCCAACAAGTCCCATCCCCACTTTCATGACTTTGTGTGTAACCCACTAGGTTTGATTATAGAGTTGCTTGTGTGAGCATGGGGTGGCTGTTTAATCATATGGGCTTGGGCAACTGAGTAGTGGCTATACCACTAAAGAAAAAGACTACCCACCCACAGCAACTACTAATTTCAGTAGTCCCTCTGGGAAATGAGACCTCAGATATCCTTCCCCATCCACAATGAAATGTTGATGTACTCATAGATTCATACAATCTCATGATACTACTGTTATATGTGTGAACTGTTGTGGACTTACGTTGCATGTGACTATATACTTTAATGTATTGTGTCTATTAACATAGGTTCATAATTTTATGTTTTGGTTTGTGTGTTGTATACACTTGTGTGTGTGTGTGTGTGTGTACAGGTGCATATTTAGAGCCCAGAAGAGTATGCTGGGTGTCCCATTCTATAGCTGTCCACCTTATTCCTTTGATATAGGGTCTTTCATTGAGCTTGGAGCTAGGCTGGTAGCCAATAAGCTCTAACTATCTGTCTTCAGCCTCTACAGTGCTGATTGTTACAGGAGTGGTCATTTAAGACATTAAACGTTTGTGTGTGTATGTGTATGTGTACGTAATATGTTTGTGGGGCTCATGTGCCACAGAGTGTGTACACGGAGGTCAGAAGACAATTTTGTTGAGTGGATTTTTTTTCTTTTCATATTCGTGTTCCAGGGATCCAACTGACATCACCACATTTGTGCAGCAAAGGATCTTTACCTGCTGAGCCATCTCCTTGCTTTAAAAAAATTAATTAAGGGACCGGATAATGGTTCAGCAGTTAAGAGCACTGACTGCTCTTCCAAAGGACCTGGGTTCAAATCCCAGCACTAGGGAGGCAGAGGCAACTGTATCTCTGTGAGTTCAAGGCCAGCTTGGTCTACAGAGTGAGTTCCAGGATAGCCAGGACTACACAGACAAACTCTGTCTTGAAAAACAAAAACAAAATTAATTAATTTTAGTTTATGTGAGTGTTTTGTCTGCATATGTATCGGTGTTCCACATATGTGCCTATTGCCTGATGAGCCAGAAGAAGGAATTGGATCTCCTGGGACTGGAGTAACAATTACAGTCAGTTGTGAACTGCTGTGTGGGTACTGAAATTGAACCTAGGTCTTCTAGAAGACTAGCCTGTACTTTAACTGCTAAGCCATCTCTTCATGTCCTGTTTTCCTTATGCAAATTTCCCCTGCCCTTGGTGTGTGTGTGTAGTGGGGGTGCTTTTTAAAATAAGTTCAGAGAATTAGAAGTCAGGTCTTCTTGGGCAGCATTTGTTCTTACCCACTGACACTTCCCGTTCCTCGGTATTTGTCTTTTTAATCATGTAAAAGGAATCAATCCAACAGGTACAAAACAAAAGCAAAATATAATAATGACTTTTACATTTACCTATGTGTCTTAGTTAGGGTTTCTATTGCTGTGAAGATAAAGCATAACCAAGGCAACTCTTGTAAAAGAAAACATTTAATTGGGGCTGGCTTACAGTTTCAAAGATTTAGTCCATTAGCATTGTGGTGGGAAGCATGGCAGCATCTAGGCAGACATGGTGCTGGAGAAGGAGCTGAGAATTCTACCTCTTGATCCATAGGCAGCAAGGAGGAGACTTGATGTGTTTCACATTGGGTGTAGCTCAAAGCCCTGCCTCCACAGTGACACACTGCCTCTAACAAGGCCACACCTCCAATAAGGCCCCACCTTCTAATAGTTCCATTCCCTATGGCCAAGCATTCAAACACATGAATCTATGGGGGCCATACCAAACCACCACATTCCAATCTTTGGCTCCCATAGACTTGTAGCCATATATAATGCAAAATGCATTTAGTTCAACTTCAAAAATCCCCATAGTGTATCACAGTCTCAACAATGTTTAAAAGTCCAAAGTTCCAAGTCTCTTCTGAGATTCATGCAATCTCTTAACTGTAATCCACTATAAAATCAAATTCAAAAAGGAGATCACATACTTCCAACATATCATGGCACAGGATATACATTACTGTCCCAAAACGTAGGGAAGGGAGCACAGTGAGGAAATACTGGACCAAAACAAGATCAAAAACCAGCTGGGCAAACTTGAAGCTCTGCATCTTTATGTCTGATGTCAAAGTGCTCTTCAGATCTCCTAATCCTTTCAGCTTTGTTAACTGCAACACACTTGTTTCTCTCTGGCTGGTTCCACTCCCTGTTAGCAGCTTTCCTCGGCAGGTATCCCACAGCTCTGACATCTTGGAGTCTTCAAGGCAATACAGGTTTCACCTTCACAGTTTCATGCAATGGCCTCTCTGGGCCTTCATGCAGGGACACACACCCCTGCCACACATTGGCCTCAGCAACTTTCCTTAGTTGTGGAGGGAAAGCCCATAACCCCTTCTTCTGTTCTTGACTCTAAAGCCAGAGCCACTTGCAAAACTGCCAAGTTCTGCTGCTTGCTGGGGCTGGAACATGGCCCCTTTATTCTATTACATCTTCACCAGCTTTTTATTTTCAATGGTTTCCTTCACTGCCCAAGCTTGGCTGTTCTGGAACTTGCTCTGTATACTAGGATAGCCTTAAAATCTGAAATCTGCATGCCTCTGTCTCCTGAGTGCTGGGATTAAAGGTTTGTACCACCACACATGGACCTAAGCTTTTCTTTTAATTTCTTTTCATTATAGATCTTTATAAGCATGGCCCCTATGGCCTAGGATCTGGATTAAAGGTGAATGTCCATCCAGATCAAAAGCCTGTATCTTCCAACGTCAGGATCCAGAGCAGGTGTGCCCTCCATTTCTGGATTGTAGTTATTCCAAGATACAGTCACACCCAACCAAGAATAGCCATCACATATGTATTTATATCTACTAGTGTTTTAATTTCCTTAAAAAAATTCTTTTTACTTTATGTTCATTGGTATTTTGCCTGGATGTTTGTCTGTATGAGGATCTTAGAAGCCCTGTAACTGGAGTTATAGACAATTGTGAGTTCTCATGTTGGTGCTGGGAGTTGAACAGGGGTTCTCTGAAGAGCAGCCAGTGCTCTTAACTGCTGAACCATACCTCCGCCCTGTAACAGAATATTTTTACTTATAAACACTTATACTTATTAGTACTTAACAAATATCTATGTCCTATAACCTAAAACCTGTAACTTAAGACCTATAATCTAAGAACACCCTAATGCCTAAGAACACCCTAATACCTAAGAACATCGTAATACCTATCTAAGAGCACCTAACTAACATCATTTTAATTTTCTTTAAAAGGATATTAATATTGTTAGTGTAGGTCTGCACAGGGTGACTTCGTTTTACTGCAGTCCCAACAGGCAGTAGTACCTTTCAAACCTTAGTGTCCATTTGGGCCTTTGCCAGTTCTTATGGCCAGTTTTGCCGGAGCTAATTTCAACCGCTAAATTGTGGCCAGTTTATGAGACCAGTCTATTTTAACCACCAAACTTGAACTCGGCTTCCTCCAACAGCTGAGATTCACCTCCACAATCTCCTAGACTCACATAAGCCTAATGGCCTAAAGCTTTTCTTAGCAGCTTCTGAGCAGCTTCAGAACTCCACCCACTTTGCTGCCAGCCTTAATAGGCTGAATTACGGCAAAGGATCTTTCTTGGGCTAACTTGCAGTGAAAAGTGTTTTTCTCTTGGAGTCTGCCTTTCAGTTTATGACCATTGTGGCCTAATGGCTTGAATAGGCCATACCTTGCTGTGCACTTCTCCAGTGTGACTTTTCAGTCGTTGAGGGCAGGAGGAAGAGAGAGGCCATGTAGAGCTCTCTGGCTTATATATATATAGATATATATATCTATATCTATATCTATATATATCTATATATCTATATATCTATATATATATCATCTCAATCCTTAGCGGTCTCAAGGGTCCACAAAGTCTCTTGCAATGTCCAGCAGTCTTGTTGCTTCTCAAGGCAACTGACGTCATCTGCACAGCTTGTGCAGTTTCTTAGCAATGTCCCTTCAACAGGTCATATCCTCCGACCTCAACTGGGCTTTGTCCATTTCAGCAAACCAAAGGGACACCAAGCTTTCCTTATGTGTTGCCAAATGCCCAGCTGAATTGCGTACTAGTTCACTAAAGAGGCTAACTTCTACCACACAGCCTCTTAATTTGTCTTTTTGTTGTTATTGTTTTTATTTGTTTTGTTTTTTTGAGACAAGGTTTCTCTGTGTAATAGCCTTGACTGTCCTGGATTTACTTTGTAGACCAGGCTGGCCTTGAACTCACAGAGATCTGCTTGGTTCTGCCTTCCAAGTGCTGGGATTAAAGGCATGTGCCACTATGCCTGCCCCTTAATTTGTTTTTTTTGTTTTGTTTTTAAGGATTTATTTATGTATATAAATGTTCTGCCTGTATGTTTGCCTGCACACCAGAAGAGGGCATCAGATTCCATTACTATAGACCGTTGGGAGCCACCATGTGGCTGCTGGAAATTGAATTCAGGATCTCTGGAAGAGCAGCCAGCACTCCCACCTGCTGAACTATCTCTCCAGCCTCCTTAATTTGTTTTTTTTTATATTAATTTTTGTTATGTATATGAGTATTTGCCTCCATGTATGTATGTATGTGTACCTTGTGCATGCCTAGTGCCTGAGGAGACCAGAGATGGATGATGGAGCCACTGGAACTAGAATTACAAGTGGTTGTGGGGTGCTGTGTGGGTACTTGGAACCAAACTGGGTTTCTCTGCAAGAACAGCAGGTGTTCTTAACCACTGAGCCATCTCTCTACCCCCATTATTGACTTTTTAAACAATTTATAATATTTACTTAAGCTGAGTGTGTATAGTAGTAAATTCCTTTAATTCCAACACATATAGCAAGGACCACCCCCCCAAAAAAAAAACTCCCAACAAAAATGTGTTTTATTAAAAAAAGATTTGAAAAAGCTGAGTAAAAAATTAACAATCTATTTATTTATTTATTTGTCTAGCAAAGTACTTTGTTAACACATAGTTTTAAGGTGAGAACAGAGTTCTTAAGAAGGGGCATACTTTGCTAGGCCTAGTGACACACACGTTTAATTCCAGCCCTTGTAGGGTAGAGGCAGGCAGATGTGAGTTCAAGAACAGCCTGGTCTACAGAGTGAGTTTCAGGACAGCTAGAGCTATGTAGTGCGGCCCTGTCCAAAAAAAAATAAAAAAAGACAGAGGGGGCATACTCATCAAATTCACCCTGGGTGAGAGGTTAGAGGAATAGATGAAAAAATCCATTCTGAAAAAGTTTAATTTAAATTTAAATTTCTAGTTTAATTTCGGATGACATGAAGTGTAATTCAGTTAAACATACTTTGAACTTTTTAACACATATGAAACAGTTAATTCAATCTAATTTTCATAACTCCATTAAATTTATTGAGTACCTATTTATATACTGATTATTGTGGTAGGCGCTGACAGTATGGTGGAAATGATTTCTTTCGTTATGAAGTATACTGACATGAATCACATTCTTTGCTGTGTTTAAAATTATACAGAAGAGCTTCATTTACCTTCACGTATACCTTCAGGACTATGCCTTAGAGCAGTGGTTCTTTAATTGCCAGGCCCCAGCCCAGCCACATCAGTACTGCTTGAGAACTTGTTAGAAGTACAAACTGTTAGATCCATTTCAGGTCTACTGAAGCAGAAACTTTGAGAATTATTGACTTAATATTTTAAGCTTGAGCCCAGTGGTGGTGGTGCACACCTTTAATCCCAGCACTCAGGAGGCAGAGGTAGAGGGTATCTCTTGTGAGTTTGAGGCCAGCCTGCTCTGACAGAGTGAGTTCAGTTACAGGACATCAAGACTGCATGATGAAACCCCGTCTCGAAAAAACAAAGCTTGGAACCAAGTCTAGTGCTAATATTGAATTGCTAGAAATGATTGGGTATACCACATTATATATAATTCAGCATTTTAATGACCTTTTAAACATGCTGGTTATGCTTTCACACACCTGTTATCTAAGCACTAGAGAGACTGAGGGTGGGAGGAGTTCAACCCCTACTGTGTAGAGCAGGGTGGTCTTGAACTCTGATTCTCTGCCTTAGCCCTCTAACTTCTGTTATTACAGGTGTGTTTTACTATAGTCAGTCAAGATTTTTGTTTAGTTGTCTTTTTTTTTTTTGAGGTTTTTGTTTTCACTGTAGGAGAAGGGAAAAAATGATTCAGTTTGTGGAGTTTAGGGGAGAGTGGTCCCTGATAGATTTCTTTAATTTGTAAAAATATTAGACCTGGGGCTGGAGTGATGGCTCTACACTTGCTGCTTTTCCAGAACACTCGAGTAGAGCTCTCAGCATCTACATCAGGCAGCTCACAACTAACTGTCTGTAACTCCAGCTGGCTTACAAGAGCATACGTGGTCACACATACACATGACCTGCTTACATAAACATAAACACATAAATAAAATCTTTAAAAATATTATCAAAGAATTTATAATCACTGATGTAAAATTTAGAGTGAATCATAATTTTTTTCAGTTGTAGGCTTTGAATTTAGGAAGCAACTAGAGATGACAAAGCTCTCCTTATCCTACCTCAGCTCTTAAGTGCTGAGATTATAGGTGTATACCACCATACCCACTCATCTGCTTGCTTGCCTGCCTGCCCTTCCTCCTTTCCTTTTTTCCTCCCTCCCCACCTCCTTTGTGTGTTTGCCCAGAAGTGGACACCAGGTATCTTCCTTATACCCCACCACACACAGGGTTTCTCTGTGTAGCCCTGGCTGTCCAGGAACTCACTCTGTAGAGTAGACTGGTCTCAAACTCACAGAGATCCCCCTTCCAAGTGCTGAGATTAAAGGCATGCTTAAATGCTGATTTCTATGTCTCCCTAGCGTTACGTGGGTTTTAGGGGTCTGAACACTGGTCTTCAGGGCTTTCCTGGTAGGCACTTTACTCACTGAACTGTCTTCACAGTTTTCCCTCCCTCAATTTATTTTTCCAATGGAGTTTATCAAAATGTGATCTAATAATTTATAAAGTGTTCATTGTTTATGGCTTTTGTCAACACAAAAACATAGCTATTACCTAAAAAAAAAAGTATGCAAGTTTATTCTGGAGTTAAATGTGAATGACCATGGCCTGAGAACACAGATTTAGGTTTCTTAATACCATTTTCCAGTGTGGTAACAGGTGAACAGGTCTTTGCATTTAGTTGTTAATTTAGCATGCATATGTGCACTCTTACATTCCATAGTACATGCATATGTGGAGGTCAGAAGGCAGTTCTCTCTTTTCCATTACATGGGTTCTGGGAATTGAACTCAGATTGTCAGGCTTGGTGGTAAATACCTTTACCCATTGAACCACCTCATTGACCCTAATGAAGTTTTATAAAACAGAACAGAGAAGGGTACCCCTTTCTTTTGGAAACATCAGGTTAGGTGGATAACAGTAAAGCAGCAAAATCTGCTGTAGGCTTCATGCTATCTGGTGATACTTTAGCCTGTGGGTGGTAGAAGCTTGGGATCTCTTTCTACTTTCCTGGTAGTCATAAGGCTGTTAGGTCAAACACAGAGTAGGGCAGCAAGTAGTTTTACGGGGGCTAAAGAAGTCAGAGATTAATTATTTGGCTCTCTGTAGTTTTAGACATTCTAATTCAGTGTGCCTTGCAGAATCTATAACACAGGTGTGACCTTTTTTCCTGAAATTTCAGTTCACATCAGTAAGATACTGTCTACAAATTATTAAAGACTAATAATGGAACATCACTAGAACGTTTAAAAATATTTATTTACTAGTGAAGTAAAATAAAACTTCAAAAATATAGCTCATTTTTCATATTTTTAATGTTCTTCACATTTATTTTGTATGTGTGTCTGTCTTTTTCTTTTCTTTTTTTTTTGGTTTTTATCTCACATTTTCTCTCCTGTTTTCCATAGAAAAGGGGTGTGCCCCCCCTTGCGTCCCACCCCAGCATATCGATTTGCATCAGGTCTGAATGCTTCCTTTTCCGCTGAAGCCAGGCATCACGGCCACATTGAGGGGAAGTGATCAAAAAGCAGTCCTAGTTCTTGCCAGAGACAGCCCCCACTCCAATTGCTAAGGGCCCACATGATGACCAACCTCCAGCCTTCCCATCAGTTACAATATGTGTAGCGGGCCTACGCTACATGCGCTTTGAATGGTGGTTCAGATTCTGTGAGCTCCCATAGACCTAGGGTAGTTGACTCTTTTGGTCTTCTTGTGTAGTTCTTGTCTCCTTTGGGTCTTTCTATCCTTCTCCCCATTCTTCCACAAGATTCCCTACATTCTGCCTAATGTTTGGTGGTGAGTCTCAGCTTCTATTTGGATCCTCTACTGCATGGAGATTCTCAGAGGACTGTTATGCCAAAATGCAAAAACACAAAACCCAGGAGCAATAAAATTTTTTACAGTTATAAATTATAAATTTTATCAGAAAATATTAAAAAAAGAAGTTAATATACATTGGTGAGATGGCTCAGAAGGCAAAGGTGCTTGCCATGCAAGCTTGGTGATTGGGAGTTTGATCCCTAACCTCCACATAAAGAGGAGAAAGAATTGACTCCATAGAGTTGTTGTCTGACCTCTACCTGTATTCTATGGCATGGGTGCCCCTAAATAATAAATGTATTTAGGAAGATTTATTTATTTTTTTAACATTTACTAATTCAAGTTACATCATGATCGAAGCCCCATCCCTCCTCCCTTCCAGTCCCACCCTCCCACCCTCTACTCCCTCTACTCCCTCTCCCATCTATCCTCCTCCAGTGTGGGGGGCCCCACATATCATTCCCCCTCAGTTCATCAGTTACTTATGAAGGCTAAGAGCTTCCTCTTTCTCTGGGGCCTTACTTGCAGCTCATTTAAGGTAAAGTGTCCCACTAAAAGGTAACAAAGTCCCTCACTGGGACTATCCCCCCCCCCCTTTTGCTAAGGGATCTGTATGAGGACAAAGTTGCCCATCATTAACATTTATATAGGGGGGACTAGGTCCAGTCTAAGGTTTTTTTCTTTGGTTAGCATTTCAGTCTCTGTAATTCTCTAGTGGTCTAGATTGGTTGGTTCTGTTGACCTTTGTGTGGTTGACCTTGACCTCTCCAGGCCTCTCTGTTCCTACTCTCTCTCTTATATAGGGCTCCCAGAGTCTCACCTAAAGTTTGACTGAGTGTCTCAGCATTTGCTTTGTTCTGCTGCTGGGTGGAATTTCATGTAGGATAGTTATACTAGGTTCCTATTCCTTTGGGTCTGTGGATTATAGGATTGTTGTACTGTATGTCTAGAATCTAGTTATAAGTAATACATGCCATGTGTATCTTTCTGGGTCTGGGTTAGGTCACTCAGGATGAGCTTTTCTAGTTCCATTCATTTGGTTGCAGATTGCATGATTTCCTTGTTTCTGATAGCTGAGTAGTATTTCATTGTGTAAATGTACCATAGGTGGTTTTTTGTTCTTTGTTTTGTTTTGTTTTTTTTTTTTTTTGTTTGTCCATTAACACATGTTGGCAAAGATGTGGTGAAAGGGGAACACTCCTCCATTGCTGAAGGGAGTGCACACTTGTACAACCACTTTGGAAAGCAGTCTGGCGATACCTCAGAAAACTGGGAATAGTTCTACCTCGAGACCCAGCCATTCCACTCCTGGGCATATACCCAAAAGATTCTTCACCAAACTGCAAGGACATCGGCTCAACCATGTTCATAGCAGCTTTATTTGTAATAGCTAGAAACTGGAAACAACTTTTATGCCCTTCAACCAAAGAATGGATATTTATTTTTATTTTTTGTTTATGAGTGTTTTGCCTGTATTATATATGTGAGATGTGTATACCTGGTATGCCCAGTGTACCCAGATGCCAGGACTGGGAGATGGATCCCCTGGAACTGGAGTTACAGACAGTTGTGAGCCATCATGTGGGTTCTGGGAATTCAGTCTGGGTCCTTTGAAAAGCAGCCAGTGTTCTTTGTTGTGTTCCCCCCCCTACCACTCAAGACAGGGTCTCACTATGTCCTTTCCTGCTCTGACTGTCCTGGAACTCAGGCTGGCCTCAAACTTAAAGATCCACCTGCTTCTTCCTCAAGTGCTAGGATTAAAGCTGTGCACCACCACACCCATGCAGCCAGTGCTCTTAACAGCTAAACCATCTCTCTTGTCTCAGAACCTAACACTTGTAAAAAATACAAAGATAGGTGTTTTTGTTTAACTGGTGGACAAAGGCTTGAAAGACAGGTGTAAAAATGAGTCATCTTTTGTAACCAATAATTCATTGTTCAACATGGGCATTGATACATATCAGAGAAAATATAATATTACAGCTCAGAATGGTAATGGTGGTAATAATGAGACATGTCTTGAACATGAGTTATGGAGTTGAAGATACTTGTTTTACTGTGAATGGGTGTTCATTTCAATGTAGTATTGGCATATTCTACAGAGTCCATGGTGTTCTTGAATGTGATATTTTAGGAAGGAGTGTAATCTGAACTTCTTGTTGAGAGAAGTATGAGGTATCATAAATGAGAAGCAGAACTATTCTATAAAATGGTTCCTAAAGTAAATTGTTAGAAGAAATTGGATGTCAAAGATCTCTAGTAAAGAACTTTGAAGTTGTGATTATGTCTCTGCTTGATTCATGCAGAGATAAAATAATAAAAGAATATGGGTATAAATAGTACAACTGAATCAAGCATCAGTTCTTTGAGAAAGGACTTTCTTGAGAACTCTTGAACTTGAGCCTCTTCAGAAGACAGTGAATTAATTAATTACATGTGAAGTTTCTTTCTTTCTTTCTTTCTTTTTTTGGTTTTTCAAGAAAGGGTTTCTCTGTGTATCCTTGGCTGTCGTGGACTCACTTTGTAGACCAGGTTGGCCTTGAACTCACAGAGAAACTCCACCTGCCTCTGCCTCCCAAGTGCTGGGATTAAAGGCGTATACCACCATGCCTGGCACATGTGAAGTTTCTTATAGAAAAACTTGATTTTACAATAAAAATTAAATGAAGATAACAGTAATCTAGGCTGAAATCAAAACAGAACATATAGAAGACTTTTCTACAAATTAGAATTACAAACTGTAGTTCTTGTTGGTTGAGATGCTTTTTAAAAAAATAACTTTTCTTGGCCAGGCGTGGTGGCACACACCTTTAATCCCAGCACTTCGGAGGCAGAGGCAGGTGGATCTCTGTGTGTTCGAGGTCAAGGCCAGCCAAAACAAGTCCAGGACAACCAGGGCTAACCCCCCCCCCCTCATTTTTTTTCTTTTATGTGCATTGATGTTTTGCCTTTCTGGATGTCTGTGTGAGGGTGCCAGATCTTAGAGTTACAGACAGTTGTGAGGTGCCATCTGGGTACTGGGAATTGAACCCAGGTCCTGGAAGAGCAGCCAGTGCTCTTAATCACTGAGCTGTGACTCCAGCCCCATAAAGCAAGATGCCTTAATGCAGACATGCTATACTAAAGTTTTCTTTTGTGTGTGTATAGTTTTGCATATATTACAGTTACAAGTAATTGGCTTCACATTCTGAGATTGTTTCAGATAATACTTTTGTGTTTATATGAGTGCTAATGTGATTAGACTTGATTGCTCTAATTTTTATGTATACAATGTTCTGTCTGCAGGTATATCTGCAGGCCAGAAGAGGGCACCAGAATTCATTATGGATGGTTGTGAGCCACCATGCAGTTGCTGGGAATTGAACTCATGACCTCTGGAAGAGCAGCCAGTGCTCTTAACCGCTGAGCCATCTCTCCAGCCCTGATTGCTCTAATTTTTAATTGGGTGATATTACCTAGTAAAATTTAGAGATAATACATTTTAATTCCATGGAATGCTTTTGTTGGTAGAAGACTCTAGTTTTTATTCATAAACAGTTAAAAAACCAATTTCTATAAAATGTAATATATAAGGTATTTCTGATATAGAAATACTTTAACAGAATGCAGCAATTTTTTTTTTACTTTGTGTATAGTCTGTAAATTTAATGTTTCTTCATCAGTCTGTTTGAATAGAAACTTTTTAAAAGAGAAAGTTAGGCTTTGATAGATTTTAGTGTCTCTTTTACTGTCACTTCCTTGGGTTCACAGCAAAATTGAGCAGAAAATAGAGTTCTCACATAATTTTTGTCCTCCTATGTACATAGTCTACCCCTACCACCAAAACTTGGCACTACAGTGGTACATTTATTACAACTGATGACTCTACACCAGCACTGTTATTCCCAAAGTCCATAGTTTTACGCAGCATTTGTATTTGGTGATAGTCATTCTGTGGGTTTTAGCAAATAATAACAGAATTTAAAAGTTTATTTACTTGAATTTGTTTACATTTCTTTTTACTTCAGGGGTGATTCTCATGTTTAGAGAATCGACTTCGAAGTAGATTTTGGAATGTTTAGTAAGAAATCATGTGGGTGCAAAACTTTAATGCTGAGGATTCTATAAGTTTAGAGTGCATAGTGATTGAAAATTCTGCAAATCTTCCGTCTTTTGTTTCCTTACAATGAGGGAGGCATATTATTTTAGGTTTTAGTTTTCTATTAGTGGAAATTCTTATTAGGTAATATATAAAACAACTTTTTTTTTAAAGCTCATTTTTTGTCGTTTTTATTTTTTGAGACAGAGTCTCTCTCTGTAGTCTTGGGTAGTCTTGAACTGGTTATGTAGTCTAGGCTGGCCTGGAACTCACAGAGATCTGCCTGCCTCTGCCTCCTGATAAATGGGGATTTAAAAGCTCCTTTCATATAGCTTTCTGAAGAATGTTTCTTTAGTTTCGAGAAAAAATTTTAAGTTTTTTTAAATGCCTAATAATTAAAAATGATTTTGCATCTTATGTAACAGATTTTTTTTTTTGAATCCTATAGTTTGCTTGCCTAAACTAGATTTGGAGCAATTCATATACCTGAAATCTGCCATTTTACAGTATCAAAATTGGAAAGAACCAGATTTTCAAATAATGGAAGAGCTCAAGACTTCTAAAAGCGAAAATCATGAACCAAAGAAGAATATTATTTGTGAAGAAAGCAAAGCAGTTAAAATTATAACTAATCAAACTTTGAAGCCTAGAAATGATAAGTCCGTGACAGAAATTGGGACCAGCTCTCTGAATAGAAATAGTAGTAAAAAAAACAAGCAAAATGATATTTGTATAGAAAAAAACAGAAGTCAAATCATGTAAAGTAAATGCTGCCAGTGTTCCAGGCCCTAAAGATTTGGGGTTAGTACTTCGAGATCAAAGTCATTGCAAAGTGAAAAAGTTACCAAATGCACCCATGAAAGCCCAGAAGGGATATTCACAGGAAAAATTAGAAAAGGCACCTAGTTTACAGGCAAAAGCAGAAAAATTACCAAAGTCACCTAATTTACCAGAAAAGTCAGAAAAAACACCCTGTACAACAATAGCAGCAACAACAGAAAAAGCACTTAATTCACAGAGGAAAGAAGAAAATGTACCCACTTCTCAGATGAAATTACAAAAGACACCCAGCTCGCCTTTAGAACCAGAAAATGCACCCAGTTTACTGTTGAAAGAAAACATGAAACAGACAGAATCACAACAGACTGGAAAAAACCTTACAAGCTCCTTTGTTTCTTTGGACAAAAGGACTAGTGAAGCTCTACAGGGAGAAAAACTGACTCTGGAAAACTTCCCACTATCTCAGAAGCAACAGACACAGACAGATAATATTGGTGATTCTGATGACAGTGCTTCAGGAATTGAAGATACATCAGATGATTTGAGTAAGTATAAATATACATAGTGTTTTCCACACATTTCATTTTGGTCAGGATTTTCCTGTATTAATGTTCTTCTGTAGTTTTTTTTCTGGTTTAGCTACTTTAATCACAAAAAGTTGAAAACAAAGAAGTAAGCAAAACCCTTATTTTATTTATTTATTTATTCATTCATTCATTCATTCATTCATTCATTTATTTATTTATTTATTTATTTATTTATTTATTTATTTATTGTGTGTTAAAGGCTGTGAACATATGAGTTTAGTGGGTGTGAATACACATAGTCTTTTTTTTTTAAAACATTTTTTAACATTTATTTATTTATTTATTATGTATACAGTATTTGCTCTACATATATGCCCGGGCAGCAGATCTCAATGTAGATGGCTGTGAGCCACCATGTGGTTGCTGGGAATTGAACTCAGGACCTCTGGAAGAACAGCCAGTGCTCTTAACCTCTGAGCCACCTCTCCAGCCCCACATATTCTTTCTTACTTATAGTAGGGATCTGTTGTATCCTTTATGTTGGACAAGGATAAGTGTTCTACCACGGGACTACACCTTTGACTTTCTATACTATCTTAACTATCTGTACTTCCTAAATATGAGATGGTCAGTTCTTATCTTTTTTTTTTTTCCTTTTTGGTAACTTTCATTTTGTTTTGTTTAAATTAGTGATTTGGGAGGACAGAGTCATTTTTTCTGTTGTTTTTATGGCTGGAGAATAGTTTACCTTGATATAAAAATAAACACAAACTAATTGGTGCTGGCGATATAACTCACCTGGTAGAACAGTTGCATGCATAAAGCCTTGGACTTGATCACTAACACCCCTCTCAACAGTTTTTTTTTTCCTTTTTTTTTTAAATACCATATTTTTGTTTTATTGCCATATTTTGTGAAACAGTGGTAAAGAGTTCAGAAATAAGGCTGGTTAGTTGTCTCAGCAGTTTAAGGGTACTTGCCACTAAGTCTGATGACCTGAGTTTTTCTAGAACCCACATGATGGAAGGGAGAGAACTGACTCTCTTAAACTGTCCTCTGATTTGCACATACTCCCTGTATCCCCCAGTAGTTTTTTGTTTTTTTTAGTCAGTGTACTATTTTTCTGAAGTGGCACTATGACCAAGGTAACTTTCTTATAAAAAAGAAAGCATTTAATTGGATTTGCTCACAGTTTCGGAGGTGTAGTCCATTGTCACGGTGGGGAGCACGGTGGCAAGCAGGCAGACATGGTGTTGGTGGAGTAACTGAGAGCTTGATGTGTGGGTATGCAGGTGGACATGGTGCTGGTGGAGTAGCTGAGAGCTTGATGTGTGGGTATGCAGGTGGACATGGTGCTGGTGGAGTAGCTGAGAGCTTGATGTACGGGTATGCAGGCAGCAGAAGAGAGAGGCTCTGGGTTTGGAATAGGAATTTTGAAAATCCTGTTCCACCCCAGCCCTCTCCTGAGTGACCTACTTCCTCCAACAAGGCTACATCTTCTAATCCTTTCAAATAGTGACACTACCTAATGACTAGGTAGGTATTCAAATCTATGAGCCTATGGGGTAGAGTGGAGGGAGCTCTGGCATACTCATTCAAACCACTACAGTTTAGAAACAGACTTTTAAAAAATTAATAGAATTGTCTTTTTGTATATGAGAGCATATACTTGTAGGAAACAGGTGAATGAGCCAAATGATTATTTAGGGGAGAATGTTCCTGATGTGAGCTTATCAAACTTTTAATATTCAAGATGAGAATATAGCTCAGTGGTAGAGAACTTTTGTAGCATGAGAGAAGCTCTGGATTCAATCCCAAGGACTGATCCCCACCTCCAAAAAAACTAAAGCACAACTTTACTTTAGGTATGGGTGACTTACTTACACCTGTAATATCAACATTTGGGAGACTGAGGTAGGAGAATTGCTGTGAGTTCTAGGCCACCTTAGAGTATAGAGTAAGACCCTGCTTTACAACAACAACCATATTGCTGCCTCTACCCAAAGCCACTAGCAAACAAAAGCTAAACTTCAATAAGTATGTGAGTCTCCTGGGAGTCATATTAAAATGGACATTGTTAGGCTTCATTCCTAGAGATTTGATTTAGAACATCTAGAGAGTGGCCTGAGAAACTGAACTTCTAACAGATTCCTGGCTGCTGCTGGCATGAGAGATTGGGATGGGGATAGGAGTGGGTGAGTGGTTAGGACTAATCTTTTGAGTATCATACCTTAAGTCATCATGTAAAAGGACAGACAAATTTATACCACCTTTCATGTGGTGTTTTGTGTTTGCAGCATATTGACTAGGAGTCAGATAATGTTCACACCTTTTAGTGTGAACACATTACAGTAATATACATGTTACACGTTATAGTAAAAACTAGTGTTACATGGGAGGCAGAAGCAGGCAAATCTCTGTGAATTCAAGGCCAGCCTGGTCTACAAAGAGAGTTCCAGGGCCGGGCGGTGGTGGCGCACGCCTTTGATCCCAGGTGGATCCTTGCGAGTTCGAGGCCAGCCTGGTCTACAAAGTGAGTCCAGGACAGCCAGAGATACACAGAGAAACACTGTCTCGAAAAACCAAAAAAAAAAAAAAAAAAAACAGAGAGTTCCAGGACAGCCAATATTGTTACATAGAAAAACTCTTTTTGGGAAGAAAAACAAAAAAACCAAAACCCTAGTGTTACAGTGAGTAGTAGGGTCCTGAATGATGTAACACTCCTACTCTGCCCTCATTCATTTTCTTCATGCATAAATGTTCTAGTTTTGCATTTTCTCTAAAGGTAAATGGCCACCTAAGGAAGGACCTTTGCTTTTGCTTCCCCTCCATGGATACTTGTCCCCTAGATATTCATATAGCTAGCTCTTTTAACCGCCTGTTTCTTTTTCTTTTTTTTTTTTTTTTTGGTTTTTCGAGACAGGGTTTCTCTGTGTATCCTTGGCTGTCCTGGACTCACTTTGTAGACCAGGCTGGCCTCGAACTCACAAAGATCCGCCTGCCTCTGCCTCCCAAGTGCTGGGATTAAAGGCGTGCGCCACCACCGCCCGGCTGTTTCTTTTTCATTTAAAATTTTTATTATTGTATATTTGTGGTATGTGTCAAGGTATATCCCACAGAGGACAACTTTGTGGACTCTGTTCTCTTTACCTTTAGGTGGGTTTTGAGGATGGAACTCAGTTGCTAGGCATGCATGACAAGTGCTTGAGGCTCACTGAGCCATCCTATTGACCTTTTGCCCGCCCCCCTTTTTGTCTGTCCATCCATTCTTCTTTCTTTTGTTTTTTCAAGACAGGGTTTCTCTGTTTTCTGTCTGTTTTTCTTTCTTTATGTCTGTGTTTCTTTCTGTGTTTCTCTTTCTGTTTCTCTCTCTCTCTCTTTTGCTTTTCAAGATAAGATTTCTGTACATAACAGCTCTGACTGTCTGGGAACTCACCCTGTAGACCAGGCTGGCCTTGAACTCACAGAGGTCTGCCTGCCTCTGCCTTTTGAGTGCTGAGATTAAAGGCATTTGCTAACACCTTCAGGCCAGAAGTCATCCTTTTTAGTATATTTAGAGACACACAGATAGCATTATTATCTAATTCCTTATTTTAGATTATGCCTCAAAGAAACACTGTACATATTGGCATTCACTGTTTGTTACCATCTCCTCCTATTCACTGACAAACATTATCATATAAAACCTTCATATGCAAGACTTTATAATAAGTTTATTAACATCTTACCAAATTCTACTAATTTTATGGTACCTAATTTGGGGCAATTTACTAATATTTATTTTAATGTTGATTCTAGAAAATGCAATAATTTCATACTGTTTATGATTTATTTATTTAGTATATTTATGTGTGCCTGCCTGAGTTTTTGTGCACCAAGTGCCTATAGGTACCCGTGGACGTCACAGAACTATCAGATCTCTTGGATATTGAGTTCCTTGGTGTGGGTGCTAGTAACCAAACCTGGGTCTTCTGCAAGAGTTTAAGTGTTCTTTTTTTAAAATAATTTATATTTCTTCAAGTTACATCTCAATCACAATCCCCTCCCTACTCCCCCCTCCTGTCCCACTCTTCCACCCTCTTCCCCCTCTACCCCCCATCCTCTACCCTTTTTTTTTTAGTTTAAGGTATTTCTCCCCCCCCCAACAGCTCTCCCTTTCAGTCCAACAAATGGTTATTTCACTTATAACAATAAATACAGTACAAAACAACTGAAATAAATAGGCCACAATTATGAGTTATATGGCTTAGCATACATTCTCAATGTCCAGCCCATATGTATTTGGCCCCTGACTTTAACATTCTACTATCTAACCATCTCCATGAGTTTAAAGTTATCTAACTCAGTTTTCATACTAACTTGCATCACAATTTTAAAAACATCTTCTTAGATTCAGAACGCCCTCTTGATTCCTAAACAACTCAAAATTTAACTATGAGACTCTAGCTATCTATTCTTCAACCACCTCAGAGACCTGAGAGGGATAAATATATCTGATTATATAGGAAGTGCAGGGCCTGCAGCTTCCAAAACTAAGAAATAACATACCAGTGGCTGCCTGGACAGTTCCCGTTTTCTCTCTACACATTACAGCATCAATCTTCAGCCATTTGGCCCCATTTCTCTGACAGACACTGATTGCAGAGCAGGAATTATGAAGGACTTGCCTACTCTGTCTTGGCAGAGCTAGGCTGTCGACTTACCTGCTTCCAAGTTTTGTCCTTTTTGGACAGCAGTCTGTCTACAGTTGAAGCAAGGGGTATTTCTTGCCAAGAGAAAGGCTTACCACCAATTCAACCATCTCCCACTGTAGATTCTTCGATGCTCATCTTCTACTTGGAGTAGAATAGGGGGTGCTGTCAGGAGCTGACATGTCTCGCTATCAAAAAATCTTAAGAAAACATCTTTGAATGCCATATTCTGCAGATCTTTTGAGGTTTTTGAAGATACCCTATCTATTTCTTATATTTAGATAAGCAAATGTTGCTTGTCTCTTAGCAACTTGATTTCTGAGTAGCTTAGAAAATAACTCTGATAGATTGTCATAGTAACTAACAAAATGACACGCTTGCATGACTATTAGTTTCCATTTCTTAATTATCCTAAACAGTTTATGACGGTTGGTAACAAGAGGCCAAAACTTTACATTTCATTTTTAAGCATTACTAGGTACAATACCTTTAAGAAGCATTACCTTTAATTTTGTATCAATATACAAAGATCAATACCAATGTGGCCAAATACAATCTTAATTTTGCATCAATATAGAAGGGTCAATACCACTGTGGCCAAATATAATCTTAATTTTGTATTAATATACAAAGATCAATATCGATGTAGTCCAATACAATCTTAATTTTGCATTAATATACAATGATCAATACCAATTTAGCCAAATATAATATTAATTTTATATCAGTATACAAAGGTATAAGGCCATATTCAATAATCTGTCCTTTTTTCTTGATCTTTCCTGTACTATGTCTATGTCCCATTTTTTCTCAAGTCTGTTCACTCCTACATAGGAGAGAAAGAAGGATACAGAAAAGAAAAAGAAGTCCCTGGGTCTAACCTCCAAAACCCATTTAACAAGACCATTTAACAGCTTGTAGTCTCTTCCCCTAAATAACAAAATTTTCTATTATCCATCAGATAACCAAAGGTGGGGGGGAGACACCCTCCCCACCTTCTGGGGATGGGACTTTGTTCTCTTAAAATGACTTCCTGCTGATTTGGGATGTAGTAAACCTGTTGCGGCCCAAATAAGAATGAAGAAACGGTTCAAAATGTTAATAGAATCATTTGATGTTCAGTCCTTTTGTGCTCAGCTATTTAGATGTCCTAAGAAGTTTGTAGACAGAAGCTGATCTTCAGGGCTTTACTGAAATTCTCGCTGGAGCAGTCTGTAGAGCTGAAAGATCTTAGCGATTTTGAGTTGTTGTGGTTGTAGACTTTTGAGGAAACAGCTATTGAGGAAGTCTGCAAGGCTGGATCATCTGGCCACTCGTCATCTTTGGTGTCTGATCTGTTTTCTGCTGAGGTTTCTGTTGTCCAGTTGTCCCTGGATTCCTTGAATGTATGCTTTAAATCTCCTGAAAGATAAGAACAGAGCCTTGTCCTAATCCTAACTCTGGGACAATTACCTTTTTTTTGGGGGGGGGGCGGCGTCAGGTAATATTTTTCCTGGAGCAAATTTGGTTTTTTGACAATATATAAAGTATTACCTTTCAATCCGGATTAAAGAAGAAATTATTTTGATACTTTGGATCTAAACAAACCTTTAGTGTATATATTTTGAGATCTCAAAGGACCTTTAAGTGTTCTTAACCACTGAGCCATTTTTCCACCCCTAATTTATTTTTAGTTGTGTATATGTCTGTGTGTGGGTATGTGCATAGAGTGTGGATGTCTAAGGAAGCCAGAGACCTTGATCTGTTGTAGCTGGCATTGTAGGTGGTTGTGAGTTGCCCAGTGTGAGTGTTGGGAATCAAAATATGTTTCTCTGGAAGACTAGTATATACCCTGTTTCTAACTCAGGGTCTTACTATGTAGCCTTGGCTCTCTTGGAACTTGCTATAAAGACCTGACTGGCCTTGAAGTTGTAGAGGTAAACCTGTTTCAGCCTGTTGAGCTCTAGTATTAAATGTGTGTGCCACCACACCCTGCCCTATTTCTGACTTTTAAAAAGTGTATGTGGCTTTTTCCAGTTGTTTAGAAATGATAATTTTATGAGCTTTGCTGTTGTTAGTAGTCAGTCATGTAGGAAGTTACACAATTTTTTAAAAAAAGAGGGTTATATTATTATATTGTCTTGTTACTGTTCTTTTTATGAACTATAGAAATAAACTAGATTTTGTCTTCTACAGCTCCATAATAAAAGTCACTAAAATTTTCCCAAATATTAGGAGATAATTCCAAATACCACATAGTATGTCATTGTTTGCTTACCACTTACCATGCAGGTTGTGATATTCTGAGAAGACAGAAACAGGTGGATCTCTGTACATTCAAGGCTGACTGAGACTTTTTCTTTATAAAAATTTTTAATGAAGATTGTTTTATTTATATATATGGGTGTTTCATCTGTGTAGTTTGTACACCACATATGTGCCTGCTGCCTGTGGAACCTGGAAGAGTGTTGTCAGATCCCCAGGAACTGGAATTACAGTTGTGAGCTGCCTTGTAGGTGCTGGAAGTTGAACCTGGGACCTCTAGAAAAGCAGCCAGTGCTTTTAACTGCTGAGACATCTCTTTAGCCCCAAGAAACCCTTTCTTAGGAAAAAAAAATCGAGGCACTTATCTTGCTTAGTAACATTTGGGTATTTGTGTTTTTTATAGCATTAAAAAAAAAAAAGATTTATTGAGCTTGTTGTAGTGGCTCAACCAAGCTGATCTTTGAGTTTGAGGATAGCCTGGTCTACATAGTGAGTTCTAGGACAGCCAGAGTTATGTAGAGAGACATTGTCTCAAAAAATGTTTTATTTTGTGTGTATGGATCGTTCTCTTTGCCTATGCATATGCCTGTGCACCATATATATGCATTACCCCTAGAGGTCAGAAAAGTGTCAGATCCTCTAGAGCTGAAGTTGCAGATGTCGTTAGTTGCCATATGGATGCTGGGAACTAAACCCAAGTCTTCTACAAGTACTCTTACTGAGTCATCTCTTTACCATCTTATCACTTTTTCTTCTTTTTTTTTTTTTGGTGTTTTTGAGACAAGGTTTCTCTGTGTAGCCCTGGCTACCCTGGAACTCACTCTGTGTAGACCAGGCTGGCTTCAAACTCACAGAGATTTGCCTGCCTATGCCTCCCAAGCGCTGGGATTAAAGGTGTGAGCCACCATGCCCAGTTCTTACAGCATTTTTATTTAAGAATGTACTTCTTATTCTAGACAGTCCTATGCCCTTTGGTAGGAAATGTATCACTTAAAAATACTATTTCTTCTTTGTGTAGAAAATTAGAGTTTTATTATTATTATTTTTAAGAAGATTTATTTATTTATTTAATGTATATGAGTGCTCTATCTGCATGAACACCTGAAGCCAGAAAAGGGCATCAGATTTCATTATGGATGGTTGTGAGCCACCATGTAGTTGCTGGGAATTGAACTCAGGATCTCTGGAAGAACAGCCAGTGCTCTTAACCTCTGAGCCATCTCTTCAGCACCGAGTTTTATTATTTTAATACACATTCACACACACATACACACACACACACACACACACACACACACACACACACACACACACA
>CAJQZJ010005020.1:7234995-7271879 GCA_907164525.1 Lophiomys imhausi
GCCTCCCAAGTGCTGGGATTAAAGGCGTGCGCCACCACCGCCCGGCTGTATTTTTAAAAGTTACTATTACATTTCCAATAAGGAGGGAGGAAAAAGCCAACCGAGGAAAAGGTATTTGAGCTTGTTGACTACTTAGTACTTCTGGTAAGCAGGGTTGAAAAGTGGAAAGAGTGAAACCAGAAAGCTGGGTTTAAAATTTCACTGAATAAAAACAGATTACTTTGAACATTGTTTTTCTCAATTTAAAAACAGAACTAATAACATTTTGTTGTTGTTGTTTTGGTTTTTTGAGACAAGACCTATCTGCTCTGGTCTGGAACTCGGTATATAGTTCAGGCTGTCCTTGAACTTACAGTAAACTTCATATCTCTGCCTCTTGCTATAGGCAAGCACCACCACATTAGGCCATAATATGATATTTCTAAGAACCTGGGCCAATTCTGCTGGGCTATATCATCTCTGGCTTCCAAATGAGGGGTAATGTTTTGTTTTTGAGACAGAGAGATCCCCTGTTTCTGTTTGCCAACTGCTGGGATTAAAAGTGTGTTCTATTGCCGGCTGTGGTGGCGCACGCCTTTAATCCCAGCACTCAGGAGGTAGAGGCAGGCAGATTACTGTGAGTTCAAGGTCAGCTTGGTCTACAAAGTGAGTTCAGGACAGCCAGGGCTACACAGAGAAACCCTGTCTCGAAGAAGAAGAAGAAAAAAAAAAGGGTGCTCTATCACACTTGGCCCAGTTTTTATGTTAAATGAGATGAAACCACATGCATATAGCCTGGTAAATGAAAAATACTTATAAGAAGTAGTAGTTAGTAACAATGTCAATAATATTTAGGAAACAGAGAACAGACTTTCATGTTGTCTTCTGGCTCCCACGTGTGCACTGTGGGATGCACAGTCCACCCCATCACACACACAGCAATACAATTTAAAAAAAGTTATCACTCAACATTTCTTGTTTATATTAGTTGGGGTTTCTGTTGCAGTGATAAACACCGTGACTGAAAGCAACTTGGGGAGGAAAGGGCCTATTTCGTTTTAACAGTTTGTAGTCCATTGTCCAGGGAAGTCAGGACAGTAACCCAAGGCAGGTAGAAACTGAAGCAGAGGCCATGGAGGGGAGCTGCTTAATGGCTTGCACCTCATGGCTTGCTCAGTCTGCTTTCTTATAGCACCAAGGATTACCAGCCCAGGGGTGGCACCACCTATAGTAGTAAGTTGGGCCCTCCTATATCAATCAAGTAAAAAAAAAAAATTCCTGCAGACACGCCTACAGACCAGTCTAGTGGTAATATTTTCTTTCTTTTCTTTTTTCTTTTTCTCCTTTTTCAAGACTGGGTTTCTCTGTGTATCTCTGGCTGTCCTGGACTCACTTTGTTAACCTGACTGGCCTCAAACTCACAGAGATCCACCTGCCTTTGCCTCCCCAGTGCTGGGATTAAAGGCGTGTGCCACCACAACAAGCTGGTAATACTTTCTTAATCAAGGTTCTCTCTTCACAAATGACTTGAGCTTCTGTCAAGGTGACATAAAACTAGCCAGAACAGTGTTTTAAGTTTTTCCTTTAAATGCTTTTTTCATAGTTGTTTGATTTGAGTCAAAGTTCAACATTTAAATTTCTAGTCTATTTAAGTCATTTGGTAAACTTGTTTGTATTTTTCCCTGAATAATAATTCTTCATTTGTTGTATTCTACTTCTTTAAACAAGATTTGTCAACATAAAAGTAAAAATACTATTCTGATTGTGTTATTTTAAAATACAAGGCACGATTTTGTTAAATGCTATTCTTTAATCAAATTGATATCTCACTAACACCCTGCTATTTTCCTTTGTTCTAATGAAACTTTCTAGATGAATCATCCAGATCTTTTGATACAAGTGCTTGGAATTTTGAAAAAAAGTGGTAAGTTCCTTGCTTTTTCTTCTTTTTTTAAAAAAAAAAAATTTTTTATTTAATACGTATGCAACATTCTGTATTGAAGTATGTGTGCCTGCATGCCAGAAGAGGGCACCAGACTTCAATATGGATGGTTAAGAGCCACCATGTGGTTGCTGGGAATTGAACTCAAGACCTCTGGAAGAGCAGCCAGTGCTCTTAACTTCTGAGCCATCTCTCCAGCCCGCTTTTTCTTCTTTTATAAGGATTTATTTTTTCTAAAATTATATGCACTGTGTTGTTTACATATGACTAGCCAAGTTAAAATTGCTACCATGTATAATAATACATATATGTGTATATATTTTTAGTAGGTGTTTCTGGAAATGTTATTTATCTGTTGGTTGAGTCAGATATACTGTACAAAGTTAATAATTAAAAAACCATTAAGGGTGGGGGCTGGAGAGATGACTTAGTGGTTGGGAGCATTAGTTGCTCTTCTGAGGACCCAGGTTCAATTCCCAGTACCCACATGGCAACTCACACTTGTCTGTAGCTCCAATTCCAGGGGAACTGGCAACCTTCAGACATACATGCAAAGCAAAACACCAATACACATAAAATAAAAGTAAATAAATCTTTTTTAAAAACCCCAAAAACATTAAGGTCTTTGGATAATTACAAAAATATCTTTTACTACGATAGTCTCTTCTTTCTGCAGGATTTACTTATTTATGCATTTGTTTAAGTGCTAGGGATGAAACTGAGGGCCTTGCACTAGGCATGTGTTCTGTCAGTGACCTACAGTCCAGTTACTATCCCAGTTTTGCGTTCTGTGATTTCATTTAACCACAGTCTATAAATTAAGTAGAACATTTTAAAAACAAGCAATTATTAATTATTAAAAGTAAAAATACTATACTGATTGTGTTATTTTAAAATACAAGGCATGATTTTGTTAAATGCTATTCTTTAATCAAATTGAATTCTCAGTAACACCCTGCTACTTGTCCTTTGTTCTAATTAGTTATTAATAATAATTCTTTATTAAAATATTTATTTTATGTTGTATTTTACTTGAATGTATATATGTGCACTATGTGTGTACCTCATGCCTACGGAGGTCAGAAGATGGTGTCAGATACCCTGGAACTAGAGTTATGGATAGATGTGAGCTCTCAGTGGAGGTGATATGAACTGAACCCAGGTCCTTATTTAGAACGAATGCTCTTAACTGCTCAGCCATCTCTTCAGCCCCTCCTCTTTTTGAAATTGCATTCTATTCTCAGTAGCTCCATTCAGTAATCTTTTAGAAGTTAACTAGTTATCAGGTTATTAGATGCTCTGCAATATGTACAGAAGAGAGTCCATGTTCATATAATTTATTATGTTGTAATTGATCTGTTTTGTGTAGTCATTCCTACTAATTTTTACAGTGCCTAATTTATGTATTAAAATTAAGTGCATATATGATTAAGAATATATTTGAAAAAAAAAAAGAATATATTTGGATTTGATACTACCTTGGGTTAAAGTTATTTAGTGGCATTTTAAAAAGTATCTCTTTAAAAGGTAACAACTATGTTACGGGCATTTCATGTGTAAATGAAGACAAATAGACCTGTCTTCATCTTATTGAAAAGTCAGTGATGAAGAAAATTAGAGATACAGAATAAAGATGTGTACATATGTTTTATTTCCACTTGTCTTGTGTGTTCATTTGTTGTTCTTTGTTTGTTTGAGATAGGGTCTGTCCACATTTCCCTGGCTGTCCTAGAATTCTCTATGTAGACTAGGCTGGCCTGGAACCCACAGAGATCCACCTGCCTCTGCCTCTTGAGTGCTGGTATTAAATGCATGTGCCACCACTCCTGGCTGCCTTCTTTCCACTTGAAACAGTGATAGTAGCCTTGTGTAATCATTGTGTTACATCAACTGAATCATACAAAGTAGCTTTTCCATTTTACTTGTCCAGAATGTTTTTATAAGAAAACAAGATATTTACATAGGTAAAAATACT
The DNA here is from genome assembly GCA_907164525.1 of Lophiomys imhausi. Classification (NCBI taxonomy): domain Eukaryota; kingdom Metazoa; phylum Chordata; class Mammalia; order Rodentia; family Muridae; genus Lophiomys; species Lophiomys imhausi. The sequence continues at coordinate 7,238,892 of CAJQZJ010005020.1, forward strand.
TTGAAGCATAATAAAAATTAAAATAATAGTGTTTTGAACCAAGCCCCAGCTTATATATTACAACCTGTTAAATTAATTGGCTTATCCTTCTTTTTTTTGTTACAATTACTTAGGAGCGTGTGTGTGTGGTGTGGTGTGTGTATGTGGTGTGGTGTGTGTATGTGGTATGGTGTTGTGTGTGTATGTGGTATGGTGTGGTGTGTGTATGTGGTATGGTGTGGTGTGTGTATGTGGTATGGTGTGTGTTTGCACAATAGTTGTTCTTTCCTACCATGTGGGTCTCAGGAAATCAAACTCAGGTTGTCAAGTTTGGAGGCACTGGCCTTTATTGGCTGAGTCATCTTATTAGCCCATTTATGAGCTTCTTATTGACCATTGTCCTGGGAAACTAGTTTATAAGGAATGATGTAGAGATATTTTAACAGAATTTCCTTTGTTAATAAATACTTGTTTCTAATTACTTAAAAACAAAAATTACAAATATGAGTTAGACATAATGTTGTTGCCTCTTCAAGCTTATTGGGAAGTGCTCAGCCTACTATAACTAAAAAAAAAATATGCCCTTTTCACGAGAGATCATCTTAAGTCATATAATGTGGGTTTAAAAGCATCTGATTTTAAAATTATGTTTTACTTAATATCTTCATAGTATCTTCTAGAAACCTGTCATCTATAAGATTTGTTTTCATATTTGTGTTTCAAACCTCTCGTTGAGCTTTTTGTGTCTTAAGTTACTGCCATATTCACTGTGTGTAAAGATATTTCTGACCTAGCAGGTTTTTAGTACATATTTTAAAATCATTAATCATCCTATCAAGTTCTACTGAGAGATTTTTTTCATTGATATTTTGTTTCCAAATGAAATGTCAATTGATCTCTCTCTTTTTTTTTTTTTTTGTTTTTCAAAACAAGGTTTCTCTGTTTTAGCCCGGGCTTTCCAGGAACTCACTCTGTACACAACCAGGCTGGTCTCAAACTCACAGAGATCTATTTGCCTGCTCTGCCTCTGCCTCCCGAGTGCTGGGATTAAAGGTGTGCAGTACCACTGCCCGGCAATTTATCTTTACTTAAAGTGGATATTTATTTTTAACTTTTAAGTTAAATTTATTTATATACCTGTACATGTTTGTTCTCTCCTTCTATCACATGGGTTCTGGGGATTGAACTTTACTTGCTAGGTTATCTTCCCAGACCCTGACGTAGGTATTTATGACATGAGATATATTTTGGTGGTAGTCTTCAGGGTAGGTTTATGCTCTCCCCCTGTTAATGCCTCTTTATAAGCTTTCATTAGGCAGATTTTAGAAATATAAATTGGGTGAGGCCAAGAGTTCTACCTGAATGACGAAGCATAATTCTACTATGGCTCTAGTCCTCAGAAGTAAGTGATGTCCCCTCTTTGCTGTATATCTGTGAAGTTTGAATGCTTACTTGAAAATATTCAACCTTTTAGGGATGTTAGAAGCCCTTTGCTCTTATGATGCTTCTCATTTTCAACAGTATTTGAGACCACACTTATGGTCATACAGATGACTCCAGGAAAAGTAAGAGATTTTATGTGGTTCATTTTCATAATGAGAAGAGTGATTTTTAGAATGAAACTGTTACTTACTGTTTACTGTAAATACTTAAGAGATGTTGACATTAACTTACTTTTCCCCCCTATCTTATTAGCATTATATGTAGATGTGGAATCTGATTTTCATGCTAAAGTTCCTGTTGTGGTGTGCAAAGATCGGAAAAGGTTGGTAATGAAGAAAATAAGGTATTTGTAAAAATGAACAAACCTTGGGCTGAGATGGCTGAGTGGGTAAAGTGCTTGCTGCATAAGCATGAGGCACAATGACTTGAGTTTGGATCCCCAGCACTGAAATAACAAGCTGGGAAATCCTACTTCTGGGATGACAGGGGAGTTCCTAGGGGCTTTCTGGGCAGCCACCCTATCCAAAATGTTGAGCTCCAGGTTCAGTGAGAGACTCTGTTTTAAAGAAGAAGGTAGAGTAATAGTCAAAGATACCCCACATGGACCTCTGGCCACCACACACATGTGAATACATCTGATCATGTTTGCATACACATACACACACACATACACACACACGCTCACCCCCCCCACCCCAGGGCCAGCAAGATGGCTCATTTGCCAGCTGACAAACTGAGTTCCACCCCTTGTGTTCCATTTTAGCCATTGTTCATACACACACACTTAAAAAACAAACAAACAAACAAACAAAAAAGCCAAAAAAAAAAAAAAACCCCAAAGAACCAAATTTGTGGTGAACATCTCAAAGAGAAGAAATTGTGTGTCTTAGATTTCTCATTAGGGTAATATGACCATACTAGTTGTCATTATTAAAACATACCAAATGCATATGGATAAGAAATTGAGCTAGCAGAGAGTGAAAAATAAAACCCTCTAAGAAAAACTTTCTCTTTTTGTCTAAATTCATTTACTCACCCAGCAATGCTGAGCATTTACTTTTGTGTAAGCCCTATATTGCTGTGGAGATATAAACATGAATTAGGAAATAGCCACTCTGATAAAGTTTTATTGTCCGTTATAATCTAGGGGCTAGTGAGGTGAGCTTATTCTAAGGCATGTGGTAAAAGGGAGAACCAAGTCCTCAAAGTTGTCTCCTGACCTCCATTTAAGTATGTGTGTGTTTACAAAATAAGTAATGTAGGAATATTTTTTTTTTACAATCTAGTTTTTGTTTAATTAGCATGCTATTGTCTTGTTAGTCAGATGTCTGTAGGACTCAGAAGGTAAAAGTACCTTTGAAAAAGGAAAACTAACCAGGTATGGTGGTACATACTTTTATACCCAGCACTGGTGAGGCAGAGATAGGGGATCACTATGATTTTGAGGTCAGCCTTGTGTACATAGTGAGTTCCCAGAGCAGCCAAGGCTACATAGTGAGGCCATATCTCAAAAAAAAAAAAAAAAAAAAGGAAGGAAAGAAACTAAATACTACTTGAGATCAACATGGAAAAAAATACAAAATAGTTGTTCGTCTGTTGATTATTAAGTTATTTTTCTTTATTATTGTATTCTATTAATAATTTTGTTTTCTTACTCAAGGTCAGAAGGTTCTGTGGAAATCTAGTTCAACTTCTTTATTTGGGATTTTAAAATATTTATGTGTTACCGAATGTGTATGTGTGGACATTTCTGTCCCATGACACATGTATGGAGGTCAGAAAACAATTGTATAGTGTTGGTGGTCTCCTTCAAAGCTTTGCATAGGTTCCAGGATGGGATCTAAAGGATAGAACTCAGGTCTTTAAGCTTACTTGGCTGGTTAAGCCATCTTGCCAGTCCAACTTCCTTATATTCTAAATTAGAAAATTGAGACTGGGAGGGAGTAAGCATTTGTACAAATTTATGTCATTCAAAGCAAAATCAATACTGGAATGTAGGCATTTCACTTCTATTAGGCCAGAACAAAACAGAAAACAGTGTTTTTCACATTGTATTAAATTGCCTGTATGTGACAGACAGCTTCATAGTCATTCTTTTTGCTAATCCCCCTCTCTTAGATATTCTCCACTATATTTCTCTTCACTTAAAGTAGCCCCTGTTTTCTACAAAAGCATGAGTCATTTATTAATAAGTAAATTCTATTCTTTAATTTGAAAGTAACAAAATTATGAAAGTTTGAATAAGAAAGTTGAGAAATATAACTAGTGAATTTATTTTATCATGTACAAAGCAAAAGAGAATGAACTAGGAGAGAAGTATACTTATATTAATTGACATTAAAGATATTAGTGTCATTGGGGTCTTGAGCGTGTAATCTCAGCTTGGGCTATATAGCAAGATCCTGTCCTTACATCCCCCCAAAATGTGGACTGATAAGATGCCTTCATGGATAAAGTCACTTGTCTCCAAACTTGAGCATCTGAGTTTGATTTTTGCAACCCATATGGTTGAAGCAGAGAACCAACTTTCACAAATTGTTATCTGACTTCTACTTGAACATAGTGGCACGCATGTGTTCATACACAATACATAAACAGAAGAAATGTTTCACTATTACTTAAGACAATTATTTTAAAAAATTATTTGTATATCTCTTTGTGGGTGCTAGGAATGCAACTGGGGTCCTCTACAAAAACAGTATAGGCTCTTAACTGCTGAACATTTCTCTAGTCATTACAATAATTTTTCTGGAGGCACATATCTTTAATCCCAGCACTTGGGAGGCATAGGCACAGGCAGGTAGATCTCTGTAAGTTCCAGGTCTGCCTGGTCTACAGAGCAAGTTCCAGGACAGCCAGGTCTACACAGATAAACCCTGTCTTGAAAAGCCAAAAAATAGGGTGATAGAAAAGGATAGCCTCTAGGTTTATTGAAGCATTCTGCTTTTAAAGGTATTAATGCAATGAAATTTGTTTCTCCTTCACAGCGGTTTACTATGTAGAGTGAGTGCAGGAAATGATATGGCATGTCTCACTACTGACTTACTTGCTGCTCTTGGCAAAGTTGAACCGGTCTTCACTCCCTTAGTGTTAGCCTTTCGGTATTGGGCTAAGGTAAGTGGGACAGAAGGAAGTAAGTCAAGCCTTTTTTTGTTCTGACATATAAATTATAACGTGTAGGAGAAAATAGCTGTCTGCCCCACACAGAAAATTGTGTGGCAGGTTTTATCATGGACATTAAAATAAGGTTTCATAGGCATGTAGTAAGTTCTCTTATCAATCCCATAGTTGATGCTTGAACCTGTAGATGACACAGACATTATACATAGTTTTTTTTCTTTATTCACATTTATGGTGAAGTTTATAAGTAAAAGAATAAAATAGAACATTTATGACATTACAATGCATTAAATTATTTGAAACTTGTAATTTGTTTTTGGAATTTTCCATTTAATTCCTGTACATTTTTTTCAAATTTATTTATTTGTACAAGTGTTTTTCTTGCATGTATGTCTTGGGTGCTTGGGACCTGGGGAAATCAGAAGAGGTTGTTGGAGCCCCTGGTACTGGAGTTACAGACAATTGTGAGCTGCCACGTGGGTGCTGGAAATCAAACTGAGGTTCTCTACATGGACAAGAAATGCTGCTAACCTCCCTTTAAAGAGCCATCTCTTTAGTCTGCCTTTATGTATGTATGTCTGTTTATTTGTTTTTGTTGTTGTTTTTTGAGACATTGTTTTTCTGTGTAGCTCTGGCTGCCCTGGAACTTGCACTGTAGACCAGACAGGCCTCAAACTTACAGAGATCCACCTGCCCATGCCTCTGAGTGCTGGGATTTAAGTCATGTGCCACCCGTGCCTGGATAACCATTATTTATTTTTAAACACTTTACTTTCGATTTATGTCAGTTCTAAGGAATGAATTCAGAGCCTTGTTCATCATAGACAAGGCTCCTGCCACTGATTACCATCTGAGCCCTCTTTACAATATTTTTAAACTACAGTTGACTAAGGGAAACTAAAAGTTTAGAAAGTAGAGCAGGCTGAGTCTTGAGGCAGAGCTATTCCATGTTTTCTAAGATCGCCAAACTGATTTCCACAGTGGTTATACATGCTTGCCCTCCCACCAGCAATGGAGGAGGGTTCCCCTTTCTCCACACCCTTGCCAGCATGTGCTGTCATTTGAGCTTTTGATCTTAGTCATTCTGTCAGGTGTGACATGGAATCTTAGAGTCGTCTTGAGTTGCATTTCTCTGATGATTAAGGATGCTGAGCATTTCTTCAAGTGTCTCTCAGCCTTTAGGAATTCTTCCTTTGTGAATTCTCTGTTTAGCTTTTTTCCCCATTTTTAAATTGGATTATTTGGTTTCTTGGCATTTAATTTCTTGAGTTCTTTGTAAATTTTGGATATTAGCCCTCTGTCAGATGTGGGGTTGGTGAAGATTTTCTCCCAGTCTGTAGGCTGCTGTTTTGTTCGAATGACAGTGTTTTGCCTTACAGAAGCTTTTCAGTTTCATGAGGTCCCATTTATTGATTGTTGGTCTCAGGTCCTGAGCTGTTGGTGTTCTGTTCAGGAAGTTGTCAACTGTGCCAAGGAGTTCGAGAGTTTTTCCCACTTTCTCTTCTAGTAGATTTAGTGTATCAGGCCTCATGTTAAGGTCTTTGATCCACTTGGACATAAGTTTTGTACAAGGTGATAAGTATGGGTCTAATTTCATTCTTTTACAAGTGGACATCCAGTTGGACCAGCACCATTTGTTGAAGATGCTGTCCTTTTTCCATTGCACGGTTTTGGCTTCTTTGTCAAAAATTAAGTGACCATAGGTGTGTGGGTTCATTTCTGGGTCTTCGATTCCATTGATCCACTGGTCTGTTTCTGTAACAGTACCATTTTGTTTTTATTACTATTACTCTATAGTACTGATTGAAATCTGGGATGGTGATATCTCAGATGTTTTTTATTGTACAGGTTTGATTTAGCTATTCTGGGTTTTTCGTTATTCCATATGAAGTTGAGAATTGTTTTTTCCATGTCTATAAAAGAATTGTGGTAGTATTTTGATAGGAATTGCATTGAATCTGTATATTGCTTTTGGCAGGATGGCCATTTTTATTATGTTGATCCTACCTATCCATGAGCATGGGAGATCTTTCCATCTTCTGATGTCTTCTTCAATTTCTTTCTTCAAGGACTTGAAGTTCTTGTCATACAGGTCTTTCACTTGCTTGGTTAGAGTTACCCCCAGGTATACATCTAAATGATTCCTCACCAAACCACAAGGACGTCTCCTCATCTATGTTCATAGCAGCTTTATTTGTAATACCTAGAAACTGGAAACAACCCAGATGTCCCTCAACCGAGGAATAGATAAAAAAAAAAAAAAAAACAACTGTGGTACATCTACACAATGGAATACTACTCAGCCACCAGAAACAATGAAATCAACTTGCAGCCAAATGGATGGAACTAGAGAAGCTCATCCTGAGTGAGCTAACCCAGACTCAGAAGGATGCACATGGCATCTATTCACTTATAATCTGATTTTAGTCATATAGTACAGGATAACTATGTTACAACTAATGCACCAAAGGGAACAGGAACATAGACTTTGTTACCTGTCAACGAGACACATTTCCCTAGTGGTGCTGTCTTATAGGCCCCCAGTGTATGAGGAGGCTCTTAGCCCTCATATGACTGCTGAACTGGGGCCAGGGACTGATATGTAGGGATCTTCCACTCCAGAGGAGTGGGATGGAAGTGTTAGGAGGTAGATGGTGGGAGGGCGGGACTGGGAGGGGTAGAAAGAGGGCACGGCGATGGAGATGTAACCTGAAGTAATAAATAAACATTAAAAAATAAAAGAAAGTAGAGCAATGTATAATGGGCACTATGATAATGAATTGTTGTTACATTGGGTGTTTTTGTTGTTGTATTTGGGTTTTTGTTTCTTTGTTCTTGTTTTTCAAGATAGAATTTTTCTGTGTTGTCCTGGCTGTCCTGTAACACACTCTGTAGATGAGGTTGGGCTTGAACTCACAGAGATCCACCTGCCTCTGCCTCCCTAGTGCTGGAATCAAAGGCATGCATCACAGTGCCATCTTACATTGGGATTGTCATGCTATTTTTTTACACTATAGCAATGTCCTCTTGCCAGGCAATGGTCGTGTGTGCCTTTAGTCAAAGCACTTGGGAGGCACAGGCTGACAGACTGTACAGAAGAGCCCTGTCTAAAACAAATAAACAAAAAAGAAATGTTTGTGTGTGTGTGTGTCTAACTTATGTATGTTTGTGATTATGGATGCACAGGTGCTGTGGCATGTGTGTAGAGGTTACCAGTCAACTTTTGGGAGTTGTTTTCTCTCCTTCATTATGGCGTCCAAGAATTGAGCTCAGTTCATTGGTTTGTGGCAAGTGCTTTACCTGCTGAGCCATCTCTTCTTTATTTTTGCAGTTTGAGGTTCTTTTGAAATTTATTGGAGAAGATTCTTAATTGTGGCCTAGTTTTTTTTTTTTAAGAGCTAAAATTGTATCATTTTTCTCACTTTTTTTCCTTTCTTGGTCTTTTGAGATATAGACTTGCTATGTAACCCTGACTGATCTGGAATTTGCTTTGTCTCCAAGCTCATCTCAGACTTGAGGTAGTCTTCCTGCTTCTTTCTCCTAAGTGGTATAATTATAGGCCACTGTAGCTGACGTTTGCTACTTTGTGGGTTCCTTTTTCCTTACACCCTTCACCCCCTTTCTTCCATCCTTTCATCCATCTAACACTAGATAGGAGAGGAAAAAGAATAGAGAGGAAAGGGGGCGACATTATTGTTAGACTGCTTCTTGCTGATGAGGGGCATTGAGAGCCTTGGGGCAAGTTTGATCTTTGCCATCAGGATATCTAATTTCTTCTTGTCGTTTCTTTAGACTGCTTAACAAACCACAATCAACATGAACCAATAGTATCCATCCACCAACCAGCAGCCAACGTCTTGGGGTCCTAGCATTTATATACCCTCTGAAAAGTTCCCAGAATTCCAAAGGTCAGACAATCACAGAAATGATCTGCAGCTGGCAAAACCATTCCCCTACTAGAGCATGAGGCAAATCATAGCTGCTGGGAAGCAGCTCCATATGCCCACACCTGAGATTAAAACAAAAATGTTTTCTTATAATTGTGGTTTTTTAGGTTTTTGTTTGTTTGTTTTTGTTTTTCGAGACTGGGTTTCTGTGTATAATAGCACTGGCTCTCCTGGACTCGCTTTTGTAGACCAGGCTGGCCTCGAACTCACAGAGATCTACCTGTCTCTATCTCCCAAGTGCTTGGATTAAACACTGCCTGGCATAGTTGTGTTTTTTAAAGAAAAAAATTTCTGTTTTAAGCCATGAAATATGCTGTGTGCAGTGGAGAATTATAAAGATACAGTTTCCATGAAATAAGCACTTTCCGGGTCAGGGCTGAGACCTCCCTCCTCATTTGTAATCTTTATCGTTTTGATGTTATCCACAGCTTTTTATATCCTGTGGAAATATAAACAAATCCAACCCCCCAACACAAAGTTTTGCTGGCTTCCATTCTAATGTTAACATATCCTTATAGTATATAGGCTGATTTAATTCCATAATTTTTTCTATAACCTGGTGATTTTGGTTCTCGTCTCTGAAATGGCTTGTACTTTTTGCTGCTGTGCCTGAAGCCAGGCCTCCAAAGCCAATTTTCTGACACTAAGAAATTGCCTTGGATATCATTCTTGTACCTACATTCATTGATCAGTGGCAGCCCTTGCCACATGGCCTGCATACCCCTGGAAGCCTAGGCCTTCTTTCTGGTTTATATTTAGAAAAACTATTACTGCTAGAAACGACTTGTTTATTTTTCCAGCTCAAAGTGCATATGTCTCTCACTTAACACATCAGGCGTTTTGAGATCTGAGGCTTTAAGTTTGGTCTCTTTGCAAATGACCAAATTTCTCTCAATTGAAACTGGACATTTTGATAATGGAGACCTCTAGCTAGAGCTTGTCTTATGCTACAAGCATGGTACACATTAGAACCAATATTGGTTGTATTCCTTATCCATTACCCTATAGTTGCTACTGTCACCTTTAATGGTCTAATAACTTTTTTATATTTGATATTCAAATTATTAAATGCCAAGGTATTTATCAATACCTGTCTTGTGTCGGTGTCTTGTACAGCTTTGTTCACAGCTGTGACTAATCTTCTTTTTTTTTTTTTAATCCTCTCCACTCTGTGGCTAATCTTCTTAAAAAAACCAATGAAGACTTCTCTAGATCCTTGTATAATCTTTGTAAATGAGGTGGAACTTTTCTGGGGGTCCTCAACTTTGTCTGAAGCTCTCTTTTATGTTTAATTATTACTTCAAGTTACATCTCCATCACAACCCCCTCCATCCACCCTTCTCGGGCCCACCTTCCCACTTTATCCCCCTTCTCCCACCTCTCCTGGTCTTCCTGTGTGGGCTGCCCCTACATATCAACCCCCCTCAGTTCATCAGTCAATTTATGAGGGCTAAGAGCTTCCTCTTGCACTGGGGGCCTACATAGCAGCTCTACTAGGACAGAGTGTCCCGTTAACAGGTAACAAAGTCTTTGTTCCTGTTCCTTTCAGTAGTTATTCTGTACTGTATGGCTAAAATCCAGTTATAAGTGAATACATGCTATGTGTATCTTTCTGGGTCTGGGTTAGCTCACTTAGGATGAGCTTTTCTAGTTCCATCCATTTGGCAGCAAATTGCATGATTTCCTTTTTCTGATATCTGAGTAGTATTCCATTGTGTAAATGTACCAATGAGTTTGAGGCTTTGTCCCAATTTCTTAAAGCCACTAAACCACATTGTTCTATAGTGGCATCATAAAATTGAATCTGTTCTTGTATATCAGAGCACCGCTTATCACCCAGCAACCTATCTTTTACCATATTCATTCCCCTCACTATTTCGCTATTCAATATTTGTGTCTTCTTCCCTCCACCACATGAACCATTACAATTGTGGACTGGCATCTAGTTCACCTGTCACCAATCCCTTCCAGTCTTGGGTAATAATTCTATTTTGATTGGCCAAGTTATTTAGAGTTCGTTTCACATAAGGCAAGTGTATCTCATGAAATCATGGCCCCATTAAAATGCCTTTGATCTTATCATTTCAATAGGATGTCTTCCTGTCTCATCATTACCTTGTTCTCCACCATTAGCAGGCACAGGCTGTGGGCTACCCCTCCTCTATCTCTGGCAGGACACTTGGTTCAAGATTAACCCTTTCTCTTGAAAAGGGTTGTTTCATCTTTTCTCTGACTCTGTTACCCTGTGTAGCCTCCTCCTCCTGGATACCTACCTACCCGACTACTTGCCCTGCCCAGAGGCTACAGGGACTGAAAACCCAAAAGTGCATGAGGACAGATGGGACCATGATCTACCTTCCAGCATAGTTTTGTTCTTATTTTCCTGCTGGGGGAAACCCCTATCTTGCTCAGTCATAGGGTCTGAGAATTTTATTTCTCCCTTTTTGGATGCTCCATGCCTCCTAGCACTTTCACTTCTGTCAGCAATTCTTCCAACTGCTCAGCCATTGTCCCAACCTTTTTCGAGACAGAGTATAGGAAGAAGAAAAAACGCCTGAAAATCCCTTCTGGGAGTAGAGAAAGGGGATATTTCAGCAGAAGCAGTGCAATAATTTTTTTTTAAACTGGTTTGAAAGAAAATATCCATTCCTTTGTCCCCTGTGCTTTTTCTGTGGCATTTGAAAGGATTTCCCATTCTGCCCAGCCCCATATCTGTGTATCACATGTAGCTGGCATTTGCTACTTTGTAGTTTTCTGTTTCTTCAGCCATTCTTCACCCTTTCAGCCCCTAACACTAGATAGGAGATTAGAAAGGATAGAGAGGAAAGGGGGCGACATTATTGTTAGACTGCTTCTTGCTTATTAGGGGCATCAAGAGCTTTGGGGCAAGTTTCATTTTGGACATCAGGATATCTAATTTCTTCTTTGTCCACTACTACCTAACAAGCCACAATCAAGGTAATCTCTCTGGGCGCTAGTATTTATATATCCTCTGAAAAGTCCCCAGAATTCCAAAAGTCACACAGTTGCAGAAACTATGTGCCCCTGGCAAAACCACTCTCCTGCTAGAGCATGAGGCAAATCATAATCAGCTGCTGTGAAGCAGCCCCACATCCCCACACCTGGGATTAAAGCGAAAGCATATTCTTATAATATTTCTATGGTTTTTAAAGAAACCAAAAATTCCAGAATTCTCACTCAGGCTACCGTACCCATCTGCCTCACAGGCATTCTTTTACTCAATAAAATAAGCAAACTGTGCTTGAAAAGTATATAAATGATATTCTCTTTCTCTCTTTTTTCATACAGGGCCTAGATGATTAGCCAGTGCTAGCCTTAAACTTCTTATACATCCCATGCTGGTCTTGAACTTGAAAACCTTATCACTCAATTTCCTGGGTGATGAGTTTATAGGTGTGTGCCACTGCTTCTCATTTCTCATAAATAAGATATTCTGAATTTAAAATGAAAAAAAGTAATCTTATAAACTTTGTTTCTTAAAATGATTTTTAGCATAGTTTCTTGTCATGGTACTTGATACATAATTGTGTCTCAACAAACCAGTCAGTGCAAGACACTAGAACATAGTGTAGTGAATGAGCTGCAGAATGGTTTATTCTTGTTTCTGACACAATAATATACTTCTTTTGTGGCAGGTGTGTTTTCATGTACTTTGTTTTACTAATATAACAAACCTAGAAATAATTGGTGGTATATTTTTTACAAGTTCCTTTTAATTTAAACTTTTGAAACATTTTTGTTTCTCTTCAAACTTTATTAAGCTATATTATTTTTCTTAGTGGAAAAAAGATGGTTTGAGGTTCAGAAAAAGATTAGCATATAATAAATTTTTCTTGCATCACTGATGTGAAATGGTAGTTGATTGTTCTCTGGCTTGTTAATTATTATTTTATATGTGTTAGAGAATATTATATTATACTTTAATTCCAGAGGAGAAAATTAGAAGGAGAAGCTAATGGCTCAATACATACAAATACAAAAATGGTACTATAATAAATAAAATTGTCATAAATAAAAGACTTAGTACTTGGGGAAGGATTTGTCAGTGGCTTTGGCTGCTCACTTGTAGAAGGGAATTTGAAGAAGTTTCTCCTTTGGGAGAAACTCATCACCAGACACTGAACCTCACAATTTAAGAAAAGTTGTCCATAGGAACCAGTTCTTTATGGCACATGATATTCCAGAGATAAGAGTTGAGTATGGACAATACACTACTTAATTTTATTACTTGGGTATCTAAAGCAAGAGAAATCCTCGTTGAGGGCCAACCTCTTTTACCTCTGTTATATAGTGAGTCCCTGTCTTGAATACAAGCAGAATTGGGCAGGGAAGAGCTTACCACACTCACCCCTACTCAACAACCCCTGCAAAAATGTCATAGGAATCCAGGAAGCATTCTCTTTGAACACTAAGCTTATATTCACTGAGGACCTGCTTCACCCTGGCAGCTAGAATACTTAATGCATTTTGGAATGTGGGAGGAAAGATCATTGGATTAACTTCGAGATTCCTCAGGTTCACAGTACAGATGCCTCCCTTCAACACTGATCTGATCTGTGTTGGGCAGGCATTTGTCATTCAGGTAGAGATGTGGTTGAGGATGAGCTGTGGGTTGTGTTAGGGTTTGGGGTGGTTCAGACACCCTGGCCTCAAAGACAGGGGAGTCATGTTCTCCCACACCCTATCCCTGCTGCTGTTCCCGATCCTGTTCCTTTTGCTGGCATATTCATTGGGGTTGTGTCTTTGCTTTGACAGGAAGGGCAAAGGAGGTTGGGTCCCTTTGAGTGACAAGGGATCCAGGGGCATCAGTGAAGGCAGAGAATGAAAGTAGAAGTTCCCTAAGTGATGTTGTGGAGCTAGAGGGCAAGAAAGAATGTCAGAACAGGGACCTGCCAGGTCTGGTGCTGGTGGTAATGTTCAATGACCTGATGGCAGGACAGGGATATACTCATGCTCTGATACAACACATGGAGGGTGGCTGCGACAACCAGATTTTTGTTGGGGTTGTGGATGAAATGGCATCTCAAGCCATAGATAGAACTTGTAGTAGAGTTTTGTCTTATACTTGGAGATTGGCTAGTGTAGTTATGAGTAAACTGGCACCTAGCCCAGTACTGACAGTATTCAATCTTAGAGAAGATCCATCATAGTTGAGTCTTGTAGCAAGAGGACCTGGGTGCCTGGTAAGGGATCCCAGGAATTAGGGTTATCTAGCTACAGCTTTGGCCCTAACAGGCTGGTAGAGTGGCTAGTTAGGTTGGAAATGACTCCAAATAGGGTAGAGTAAGAAAAATTATGCTTCAGAGTACTGAGGACTCAATTCTTTGTGGTCAGATGGAAGCTCAGAGCTCAGTGACAGGGGACCTTCATAGATGGTAGAGATCTTTGATGGCATCGGTGAAAGTCTGAGCACTAAAGTCAGGCTCTGACTTTTTTTAATAGTTAATATGTCCTTTGAGTTTTGGTGATAGTTTTATAGATAAAAACCTCTTAAATCAAGTTAACAACTATTCAGTTTTATCATTAGTCAATTCTAGTCAGGTTAGTTCATTTTGTTAATTAAGAATTGTGTTTAAAATAGAAAATTTTAAATTTTAACTTAAGTTTTTAAAATCTTTATTTCTTTAAATTTTAGCTTAAGTTTTTTAAAATCTTGATTTCTTTTTTTAATTTATTTTTATTTTATGTATATTGCTGTTTTGACTACATGTGTGTCTGGTCGTTTAGAACAGGAGTTACACTTTCGAGCTGCCATGTGGGTGCTGGGAATTGAACCCAGGTTCTCTGGAAGAGCAGTCAGTCCTCTTAACTGCTGAGCCATCTCACCAGCCCTTACTCTTGATTTCTTTGAGGGTCTCTCTGTTATGTAGCTCTGGCTGTCCTGGAACTCACTTTGTAGACCTTGAACTCAAGAGATCCATCTCCCTCTACTTTTCCCAAGGGCTGGGATTAAAGGGTGTGTCACTATGTCTGACATTTTTATTTCTAAGTAGTGTTTGACATCTAAAAAGAGATCATTGGTTTTAAAAGGTTTTTCTTCCTCAGGTATGGGAGTATATACCCTTGTGTATGTGGGTGTGTGGCAAGATGCTTGCAAGTTCAAGGCTGGGTTCCACAGTGAAAGTCTATCAAAAAAGTGGGGTGTGTGTGCATGGGACTAGTACCATGTGATGCAATATAGTCTGAATGATGATATTTCAGATTGTTTCTTAGGTTTCATCATTGTTTGAACTTTTTGCTTTTTAACACCATGAAGAACAAACTACTTGTACTATGAAAACTGAAGAAAGCTAAATGCTACTACTTTTTCCTTTTATTTTGCAGTTGTGCTATATTGACTCCCAGACTGATGGTGGAATCCCTTCTTACTGCTTTGCTTTAATGGTGATGTTTTTTCTTCAACAAAGAAAACCCCCTCTTCTTCCTTGTTTACTTGGAAGTTGGGTAAGCATGACTCTGTTATATATGTGCATGGGTGTGTATGTGTGTGTATTTGTAAATATATATATATGTATATATATAGTTCTTGTTGAGTGTTGTGCTTAAACATTTTAAGGTGCAATTCTGGTTTTTCTATCTTTTCTTTTCTCTTTTCTTTTTTTTTCTTTTAATAATTTTTCTACTACCAATTTGGAATGCCTTTTTATATAGATTGAAGGCTTTGACCCAAAACGAATGGATGACTTTCAGCTGAAGGGCATAGTAGAAGAGAAGTTTGTGAAGTGGGAATATAATTCAAGTAGTGCTACTGAGAAAAACTTAATTGCTGATGAGAACAGAGCTAAGGCAGACCAAACAAAAGATGATACCAAGAAGACAGAAACAGACAACCAAAGTAATGCCATGAAGGAAAAACATGGCAAAGTAAGCTTTTTATTTTTGTGTTTTATTTTTGGCTTTTCTGTCTATAGAATTTATGATATCTTTGAGTGAAACTATCTGACTACTAGTAGATTGACCTCTTGGCCTCATTTTCCTTATCTGTAAAGTGAGGGGTTGATCTGGTTTAGTTTGAGATTATCTAATAAACATGTCATGTATTGTTTGAATTGTGTCAAGGTAATTCTGTTTTGTTTTTCATTTAAACCAGTAAAATTCCCTTTATATGTTAGGTTTCAAATTAAAGCTTAAGTATGACTTTGTGGCTAGATTGGTTGGAGAAATAAAGTCTTTTGCTCTATGAGGGGATGGCTTGTTATTTAACTAATTCAGCATGCATTTGTTAAGGACCTGCTGTATTCCAGGCATTTTCTTGAGTGCCAGACAACCATAGGCAAATATACATCGATTATGTCCTTCAGAGGCTTGTACTATTCCAAGAATATAGATGTACTGTGTTTGAAATGATTGTTCTGTTTAACACTGAATTTTTATAGTTCCTTGGATTTACTTCAACAATCCCCATTAATGATCTTACTTTTCAGTTTATTGAGAATACTGAAGCAATCAAGTGGGCTACACACTCACTATCATTCACTATCAGTTTTACTCACATTCTGCCTTGTTACCTGTTTTCCTAAAGGAACTTCCATGTAATGATCTAAAGGCATCTTCTCCATTGCTTTTTGAACTATTCCAGAGCATTTATTACTCTTAGCAGTTTTTTTCTTCCTAAATTACCAGTTTTTCATTCCTTATTGAATCAAGCATTCTTTCTATTTCTTCCATTTTAAAGAAAAATGTTAAGTCTCCTCCCTCCCAGCTATTGCTTGGTTTCCCTTTGTGGTAAAACTAAACAGAATTGTTTATATTCACCAGTTCCTATTTTTCTGTGTCTCCTTAACTCACATTATCAGTGTGCCACGACATAGCAACAGGTCACTTACAATGACCCCTTTTGCCAGGTGTGGTGATACACACCTTTAATCCCAGCACTTGGGAGGCAGGGGCAGGTGAATCTCTGAGTTCAAGGCCAGCCTGGTCTACAGAGCTAGTTCCAGGACAGCCAAGGAAACACAAAGAAACACTGTCTTGAAAAAACAAACACAAAATTTTTTTTGATGTAGCAACATTTTCCAGTTGATTGTTTCCTTGGAATAATTTCAGTACACCACACTTGTCACTGCTTAGTCTTTCAGTTTCCTTTGCTGATTTGTTCTTTTCCTCCAGTCAGTTAATGTTGACTTGTTACAAACTTGGTCTATGATCGCTCATTTTCTGATATGTCTACTTTCTTGTGGTAGGTGATCCTGCCCATTCCTTTTGATCTTAAGTGCCATCCATAATATGACAAGTCCTAAGCTGGGCGTGGTGGCGCACGCTTTTAATCCCAGCACTTGGGAGGCAGAGGCAGGTGGATCTCTGTGAGTTCGAGGTCAGCCTGGTCTACAAAGTGAGTCCAGAGGACAGCCAGGGCTGTTACACAGAGAAACCCTGTCTCGAAAAACCAAAAAAAAAAAAAAAAAAAAAAAATGACAAGTCCTCTTTCTTGAACTGTGTAATTAGTTAATGTCTATTTAGTATTTTCTTAGGTATCTTAATGCATCTAAACTGAACTTTGGATCTTACTCTCAAACTTAAATTTTCATGTTTCATCAGTTGATGGTATTTTGTCTTTTCAAGCATTCAGTTTAAAACTTCAGAGGCATCCTTTATTCCTTTCTTTCATGAAAATCCTATATCAAGTATGTCAGAAAATCTTCAATCTTGTTATTTTTACTTCAGAGTATATGCAGAATCCCATCACTTTCGCTACATACTGGTACCATCCTGGTCCTAACCACTGTCATTCTGGCCTGGATTTTTGCCATAGTCTTCTGACAGTTGTACTCTCGCCTGTTAGTTATTCTCAACAACACAATAGTTTGAGTGGTTGTTAAAAAGTTGTCAGATACAGCCCTTGTCTGTCCTTACACAAACACATTTCAGTTGATTCTTCTTTCATTTAGCATAGAAAAACAAATAGTCGTTGGATCAGACTTTGCTTCTATTATTTTTTTTGCTACTACTATTTTGTTACTACTATTCTTTTCTACTTATTTCCATCTACTACAATAGCTTCTTGTGTTTTTTTCTTTTTTTCCCTCCCTCTTTCTGCTTCCTATGATACTGATAATCACTTGGTTTTCTTTTAAAGCTAGTCACCCTTTTATGTTATGTATGTTTACTGTTCCCCATACTTAAGATACTTCATCAGGTAAGGATTTTTCAACAAAACTAACTCTGAAACTCAGTTTAACTCTAAATTTTTCTTGTTCCTGTACTCCCATCCCCTTTGTTAAGTTAAACTTTTCCCCCATGATACTTAGCTGCTTCTAACTTACCATTTATTTTATCTATCAAATGTGTTTGTTTTTTTCTTGGGAAATAGGCTCCATGAAGGCAAGGACCTTGGCTTCTATCCTCCAAAGATTATCCCAGCTCTCACCTTAGCATTTAACTTTTATTGCAGTTGTTAAAATTATCTTTCTGTCCTCATACTCTGTAGAGGAGGAACTCACCTTATTTGGGTGGCAGTTACATTGTAGTGATTCACGACACAGACACAGTAGCCAGGTGGTCTTCAGTCAGATCCCTGCTTGGTAGTATGTGCTTCAAAGAATTGTTAATAATGTAGGTTTATGTTTTAGAAGTGTGGATATGATGGTAGGCATTATGTGTTGTAAATGGGAGTTTTCCTTATTATCATATCCCTAGCACAGATCCAGGAACATAGAAGGTTCTAAAGAAATGCATGCTGAATGACAGGTTTTTTTTTAATTTTAATTTTTGAAAGTAAATTTTGGAACAAGAAATTATAAAAGGTATAAAAGGTATCCTGTAGTTTACAACCTTGACTGTTCGTGAGGTTCACTGTAAAGAGCTTTAAAAAATTTAAAGGACAGGTGTTGTGCTTGTAATTCCAGTACTTGGGAACTTGTATCTTGGAATAGAATCTAGCCTGCATGAAACCCTGTCTCAAGCCCACACAACTACTCAAAGAAACAAAGAAAATTAAGAAAATACAGACTGGGGGTGTACCTCAGTGTCAGAGCATGTGCTTACCATTGATGAGCCCCAGCGTTCCATTCATAGTGTTCTCACCTCACACACTCGCACATTTAAGATACCCAGTCCTCAGTCCAATATCTGAGATCAGTTAAGTCAGATTCTTGGAAGTGGTATGGAATTTCATGCTTACCAGGTGATTGTAATGTGCAGTCAAACTTGATGATCACTGGCTTAATGAAAAGAACACAGAATTCCTTGGATTTCTGTAATTCAAACTTACACTTTTTTTTTAAAACAAATGCTTTATGCCTGTTTTTGAAGATATATACTTTACATTTTTTCTAATAAACAATTTATTGGTTTATAGTTTTGAGAAACTTGAATGAAAAGTATTTTCTTTTCCAGTCTCCCTTAACATTGGAACCACCAAATCAGGTACCCTTGGGACAGTTGTGGTTGGAGCTGCTAAAATTCTACACACTAGAGTTTGCTTTGGAAGAATATGTCATATGTGTGCGGATACAAGATGTTCTAACACGAGAGAGCAGAAACTGGCCTAAAAGACGAATAGCCATTGAAGGTGTGCTGATATGCCATACATATGTGGGCTATTGTGTGTGTGTGTGTGTGTGTGCTCCTCACCATTTAACACTGTATTCTAAGCACTATCCCTTGGGTAAGCTAAAGAAAATAATAATTGATGTTTACTGGCTTCCACATCAGATCCCAAGGACCTAATTATACTATGACAAAAAGCCAGGTGTAGTTGCTCGTGCCTCCAATCACAGCACTTGGGAGGCTTAGGCAGGAGAATTGCCATAATGAATTTGAGTTCAGTTTGGGCTAGAAGAGTGAGATCCTGGTTCAGAAAGGTACTGTGACAAAAAATGAAATTGTTAATATGAGTACTCGAATTTGAAATGTTTCATTCATTGATAGTATATAGGGGAGGCATAATGGCACAGCTTCTAGCAATTTCTTGATTGAAACTATAATAATTGAGTTGACTACAGCTAATCTCTCTTTGTTTTGTTTCCTTGTATTTCTAGACAGAGTTTCTCTGTGTAGCCATGACTGTCCTAGACTCGCTTTGTAGACCAGTCTGTTCTCAAACTCCCAGAGATTTGCCTGCCTCTGCCTCCTGAATGCTGGGATTAAAGGCATGCCTGGCTCAGCTAATCTCTTAAAAATTAATTTTTTTCCCTTTTAGCTTTTAATTTTATGGAAGAAACAAAAGATGCTGCATTTGTTTTTCTCCTGCTCTGTTTTCAAGAACTCATAAGGATCCTAGGCTAGAAAATTTTGGGAAAATGTACTCTATTTTATATTCTAGCAGTTAAGATCTGTTTGTGTAAGCATGGAAATGTAATTTGTTAGTAGAGACTTAGCCATTGCCCATTTTCTTTTTTACTAGATCCATTTTCAGTCAAGAGGAATGTTGCACGGAGCTTAAACAGCCAACTTGTTTACGAATATGTTGTGGAGAGATTCAGGGCAGCTTATCGGTATTTTGCTTGTCCTCAGAGGAAGGATGGAAATAAATCTACAGTGGATTTCAAGAAAAAAGAGAAGGGGAAAATAAGCAATAAGAAACCAATGAAGTCTCATTGTATGGCAACCAACTGTTGCATTCTTCTTGGGGAAAATGCAGAAAAAGTAAATACAGAAAGCAGCCAACCTGCTAAATATGATGAAATGGAGTTTACATCACAGAGATGTATTGTTGACAATGACAGTTTGTTGGTAAATGAACTAGGTGTGGCTGACCATGGACATGATTCTTCAACCCTTTCTACTGCCAGTGAAGGCAGTGAATTAGAGCAAAAATCAGCTGAGAAACAAGGTGATTTAACACCTTCAGAAACTTCTTTAAAGAAAGAACTCAGCCCTTGTTATTGCATTGGGTCCCCTGATGGAGCTGGATCTGCTGGAACAGACTGCAGATCAAATTCAGAAATGGAGAGTTCACATCAGATTTTGTCCAACAACATATCTGCTACCTCTTGTAACTGCAAAACTACAGATGTTGCTTCTGACCTTATTGATGATGATAACCTCCCCTCCCAGGAACTATATTATGTGTTTGATAAGTTTATTTTAACCTCTGGCAAGGTAAGATGCAGTAAACAATTGGTAAAACTTTGTGGTTACTGTATGACTATTGATATTTAGATTTGTTGATAGTAGCATAATATAGCTCCTATGGTAGTGGCTTGTTTGGGAATGATAGTTTGGTGTGTATCTGTCTTTTATTCTTTACATTTTCCAATATAGTTGCAGTTAAATAGACTATATAAAGTATAAGAATGCATCAGTAATCTTTTAGTAGTTGGTTTTCTTCTCTTTTTTGGGTGAGAGGAGGTTTCGAGACAGGGTTTCTCTGTGTAACAGCTCTGGCTGTCCTGGACTCACTCTGTAGACAGTCTGGCCTCGAACTCAAAGGTCCGCCTGCCTCTAGCCTCCCAAGTCCTGGGATTAAAGACATGTGCCACCACCGTCCGGCCTTCTTTTATACATGAAATTATTTATCTGCTATTATGAATTCAGATTAGCAAAGCAATGTGTGTGTGTGTATGTATATGTATTTTTGTTTGTTTGGTTTGGTTTGATTTTTCAAGGTAGGGTTTTCCTGTGTAGCCCTGGCTGTCCTGGAGCTCACTCTGTAGACCAGGCTGAATTGAACTCAGAGATCCTCCTGCCTCTGCCTCCCAAGTGCTGGAATTAAAGGCATGCACCACCACTGCCAGTAATAAAGCTGTATATATTTTTAAATTCTGCATATATATGTAAAATTATTTTCCTTTTTAAAAAGAAAGCAAAAATTTAAATTTTAATAACTTTTTCTTTTTTTTGATGGAAACGTATAACTATACTGCTAAGTTGTAGTTGAAACTATGAACAAGAGTCAAAAAAATAGAGAATCTAGATTATGTTCTGACACTGAGAATTTCTGGACTTTTTAATATCTTTTGTGAATTATGGAGTACTGTTCTTTTAAAGTGAAACAATCTGAATTTAAACTCTTTGGAATATACTAGATACTGCAGTGAATAGAAATCAGCAATAATTGTTGTGTTAATAACAAACTGCATTTCTTCAAGTGCAGTGTACATAACTAAAATATCTGCATCCAGAAAGCACAATGGTTAGACTTAATTGTGAGCATAGTAGATTATTGGCGGGAGGAGAGTGAACTGGAAAATCACTTATTGTTTTATCAATAATTACTTATTGACAAGCTTTAAGCTTGTTAACCTGTTTATTGAGCAGTATTTCTTTTTTAAAAATCTGTTTTGTTGGTACTGGAGAGATGACTGGGTGGTTAACAGCACTTGCTGTTCTTGTAGGGAAGATCCACTTGTTGGCTTACCTCATATTTCCAGTTTTGGGGGACAACTTCCTCTTCTAACTTCTGCAGGCACTGCACACCTGTACACATACAAACACCCAGGCACATCATGCACATACACATAATATAAGATAAAAATTTTTAAAATCTATTAATATAAAATTGGATTAAAAAACCTTTTCATTTTATGTGTATGGGTATTTTGCCTACATGTGTGTCTGTGCATCACTGCATGCCAAGAAGAGAATATTGGCTCCTCTGGAACTGGAGTTACCAAAGATAGTTGTGGGACTGGAGAAATGGCTCAGCGGTTAGGAGCACTGGCTGCTCTTCCAAAGGACCTGGGTTCAAATCTCAGCACCCACATGGCTATTCACAACTTTCTGTAATGGCCGGGTATGGTATTTAGTTATATATAGATTGTTGGAAAGACTAACTAAATGGTAATTGTTATAAAAACTTCAAAAATTAAGGTTTACATTCCTTACAATTTATCCCCCTCCCCCAAATTTATACTAAGGTAAGTACCATATCTTCTATTTTTACTTTTATAATAATCTGTAACTTAAAAAAAATCCATTGTGGCTAGGTGTGCCTATAATTCTAGCACTTGGAAGGGTGAAACAGGAAGATTGTTAGTTTGCAACCCACTTGGACCACATAGCCCGTTTTTAACACAGCCTTTTCTACAAAATAACACTGTTTTTCACTAGGAAAGAATTTCTGCTCCATATGTATCATTTAAAAAAATAACAAACCAGAATGTTTTTGAAAAACCGATAGCTAGGCAAAATTGTGCACGCCTTTAACCCAGCACTCGGGAGATAGTTCCAGGTGAATCTCTGTGACTTGGAGGCCAGCTTTATCTACATAGCAAGTCCTAGGACAGCCAGAGCTATATAGTGGGACTTTGTCTCAAAAAACCAGAAAAGAAAAGCTGGTAGAAATTTCTTCAGTACCCTTAGTTACATAACCACATAATTTTAATTGTTTATGGTGTTGATTTCTCTAGAAGTTTCTGTGTATTATCTGTTGTTTAGTTTTTAAAGTTTAGGTGTATGAGTATTTGCCAGCATGTATATATGTGTGCTACATGTGTGCTTGGTACCTAAGGAGGCCAGAAGAGGCTGTCTGTCCCCATGGGACTGGAGTTACAAATGGTTGTGAGCTGGCTTGTGGGTTCTGGGAGTCGAATCCAGGTCCTCTCCAAGAGCAGCCTGTGCTCTTAAATGTTGAGCCACGTCTCCAGTCCCCTTTGTATAATTTGAATCAGAGTTTATGGCTATGTAAATGTCCAAGTTAGCACTGGAGGAACTCTTAATACATATGCATTGTTTTTACATGTGCACATGTAACATAATACATGTGCACATAATAACAATTGAGGGTATAGTGATCTTCCTTAACCATCTGTGCTTTTTGTAACTCGTTGGCATAACTTTACTATTTGACCCACTTATCTGGTGTGTTCTACTGGAAAATATTTAAAATGATGCTGTAGAATTTGGAAATTCAGATAGTAGTTATAATCTGCTTCATTATATGGAGCTAAGTTTTAGAGCTCAATCTCCAAAGACTAAACCATAATATAATTTTACACATTAACTGAAAGAAGATTCCTTGATGGATTTTGAAGATTGAAAAATATTTGGAGTAAAATGAAATATGCAATTTAAAATTTCTTTATAAATAACTTTATTAGGTCCCAGTAAATTAAAAATGCAAGGTAGGAAATGTGGATGTAGTTCAGTTGGTAGAGTGCTTACAGGCACATGGCCCTGAGTTTGATTTTCAGCATTACATATACCCAGTGTAGTGGTTCATAACCTGTAATCGCAGCACTCAGGAAAGAGAGGGAGGAGATCAGAAGTTTAGGTTATTCTTGGTTATTAAACCAGTTTGAGGACATCTTGGGCTTCTGAGACCCTGTCTTATAAACCAGATAGACATGGTCTGGAGTGATGGCTCAGTAGTTAAGAACACTGACTGCTTAATCAGAAATCCTGGGTCCCATTCCCAGCACCCACACAGTAGCTCACGTCATCTGTAACTCCAGTTCCTTTGGATCTGAAGCCCTCTTCTGACCTCAGGGCACCAGGCATGCAAGTTGTACACAGATACACCTTCAGGCAAAGCACCCATACACATAAAATAAAGATAAATGTTGTGGGGTCGTGGTGGGGACCCAGACAAATAAATAAATATAAATTATCTGCTTTCTTTTGGGAGTTGATCAACCCCCCTGAATAAATAAACCTTTTGTATTGCCTTGCTAATTCCTATAACTTGTATTTCTAAGTAAATTGTTTATGATGTAGTTTTGATGGTAGAGGAAAGCAGTTAAAACAAATTTTTGTATTGCCTTTTGTAACAGCTTTTTGCAAACATCCCCTGAATGACTAGGTTATGTGAATTGAGTTAACGACTTAGTATTTGTTCCTGCTGTATTTTTATATCTGCTTTCTAAGTGATGAAATAACTTAAAAATTAATTAGATTTTTTAAATGATTGTTTAGCCGCCAACAATAGTATGCAGCATCTGCAAAAAGGATGGCCATTCAAAAAATGATTGCCCAGAGGATTTCAGGAAAATTGATCTAAAACCTCTACCACCAATGACAAACCGATTTCGAGAAATACTTGATTTAGTATGTAAAAGGTGTTTTGGTAAGTGGTTGGTACTATAACTGCTGGAAGTAGACTGTTAGATATTGATTTTTTTTTTTTCTGATTTAAGAATAGTTTTTCAGTTTGGGTAGAGTTTTTTGTTTTAGTAATAGGAAAGATCAAGTATATTTATTTACTAAATACCATATTCAGGCTACTGTGTTACATGCTAAGGAAAATGCAATTGAGTCCATATGTACTACTTTAAGAAACTTAGACTGTATAATTGAGTTATCTAATATTGTATTTATTCTTTGTACTTATTGAATTAAAATCAGTTAAAGCTAAGTAAAATTGATGATTGAATTAGTGGCAAGCCTATCTTTTGGCAAAAAAAACAAAAACAAAAACAAAAAAAAACCCTTGCTCCAACTGTAGACAGACTGCTGTCCAAAAAGGACAAAACTTGGAAGCAGGTAAGTCGACAGCCTAGCTCTGCCAAGACAGGGTAGGTAAGTCCTTCATAACTCCTGCTCTACAATCAATGTCTGTCAGAGAAACGGGGCCAAACGACTGAAGATCAATGCTGTAATGTATGGAGAGAAAATGGGAACTGTCCAGGCAGCCACCGGTATGTCATTTCTTAGTTTTGGAAGCTGCGGGCCCTGCACTTCCTATATAATCAGATATATTTATCCCTCTCAGGTCTCTGAGGTGGTTGAAGAATAGATAGCTAGAGTCTCATAGTTAAATTTTGAATTATTTAGGAATCAAGAGGGCGTTCTGGATCTAAGAAGATGTTTTTAAAATTGTGATGCAAGTTAGTATGAAAGCTGAGTTAGATAAAGAACTTTAAACTCAGGGAGATAGTTAGATAGTAGAATGTTAAAGTCAGGGGCCAAATACATATGGACTGGATATTGAGAATGTATGCTAAGCCATATAACTCATAATTGTGGCCTATTTATTTCAGTTGTTTTGTACTGTATTTATTGTTATAAGTGAAAGAAGCATTTGTTGGACTGAAACAAAAGAATTATGCATTCTGGGGGAAGGGTGAGAGGGTAGGATTGTGGGGCTGGGAGGAGTGGAGGGAGAGGACTGTGATGGAGATGTAACTTGAAGTAATAAACAAAAAAGAGAAAAAACAAAACAAAAAAATATTAACTGGCATATCTCAAATTTTCAATAATTACATAAAACTAGTGTCTGGGTACTGCATTTGACGGTCTAGATAAAGAACATTTCTATCATTGCAGTGTGCTTTTGGACAGTATTTCCCTAACTGGATATAAAAGACACTTACCTAAATTAGCATGATTGTAGCTAAATCTGGCTGGGTATGGTGGCACACCTTTTTAATCCTAGCACTAGGGAGGCTGAGGTGCTATTGTCACAGATTTTAAGCTAGCTTGGACTGCATAGTGAGTTCAAGGCCAACCTGGGCTACATAGCAACACCTTGTCTCAAATCTATTAGAGGGTTGGCTCAGCAGTTAAGAGCACTTGCAGCTCTTACAGAAGATCCAGGTCAGTTCCCAGCATCCACATGGTGACTCTCACATACCTGAGACTCCAGTTCTGTGGTATCCAATATTCACTCTTCTTTGTGGGAATCAAGCATGCACATGGTGCACACACATGTATTTGGCAAAACACTCATATACATAAAATAAAAGTAAAGCTTTTAAAAAATCTTTTAGGGACAAATAGGAGTCTGGCATGGTCATATGCATTTCTCTTTGGTAAATACTCAGTAGTGGAATAAGTAGACCATGTTTTCTTTTTTCTCTTATTTACTTTTATATTATGTATATGAGTGCCTGAATGTATGTTCACCACAGTGCATGCACTGCCATGGAGGCCACAAGAGGGTGAAAGATTTCTTGGAACTGGTGTTACAGATGGTTGTAAGCTGCTATATGGTTTCTGGGCATTGAACCCTGATCCTCTGGAAGAGCAGCCGGTGCTCTTAACCACCAAGCTATCTCTCCAGCCCACAAGATACTCCAGACTATAAGATAACTCCAGACTCATTATGAATATTTTCTGACTTAGTTCTAAAGTTGGACTTTTCTTTAAGGTACCCTGATTTCTTTCATTGGAGAATAGTGTTAGGATTCAAGATGTGAATACAAGGTATTCTATTTTATTGTTGTTTTGTTTTTGAGACAGAGTCTTCCTATGTAGCCTTGGCTAGCCCAACTCTGAGGTTTCTTGCCTCTGCCTCCTGAGTGCTGGGATTAAAGGTTTGTGCCACTACACCCATTATGCTTTTTTTTCTTTTGTTTTTAAAAATTTATTTATTATGTATGCAGTGTTCTGTCTGCAGGTATCCCTACAGCCAGAAGAGGGCTCCAAATTTCATTATAGATGGTTTTGAGCCACCATGTGGTTGCTGGGAGTTGAACTCCTGACCTGTGGAAGAGCAGTCAGTGCTCTTAAACTCTGAGCTATCTCTCCAGCCTCCCATCATGCTTTTTAAAATCTTTTTTTTTTAAAGATTTATTTATTATGTATACAGTGTTCTGTCTGCAGGTATATCTGCAGGCCAGAGGAGGGCACCAGATTTCATTGTGGATGGTTGTGAGCCACCATGTGGTTGCTGGGAATTGAACTCATGACCTCTGGAAGAGCAGCCAGTGCTCTTAACCGCTGAGCCATCTCTCCAGCCCCGCATCATGCTTTTTTAACATTACTGGAATGTTGTTGCTTTTGGGCTCTCTCTCTCTTTTTTTTTAAAATTTATTTATTTATTATGGATACAGTGTTCTGTCTGCAGTTATACTTGCAGGCCAGAAGAGGACACCATATTTCATTGTGGATGGTTGTAAGCCACCATGTGGTTGCTGGGAATTGAACTCAGGACCTCTGGAAGAGCAGTCAGTGTTCTTAACCTCTGAGCCATCTCTCCAGCCCTGCTTTTGGGCTCTCTAAGAGCAAGAAATACATGTGTTTACTCTTGGTCCTACAGTGTTCCATGATTTTTGTGTTAGCATTTAATCATGTTAAGCTAAACCTCAGAGGAATCAACTTAAAAGAAAAATAGGTTTATTTTGGCTCAAAGTTTGAGGGGATTTAGTCTAGAATCTATTGGTTCTGTTACTTTGTGCCTATAATAAGGCAGTATATAATAGCAGAAGTGCATGGTGTAGCAAAACCATACCTCTCAAAGTTGCTATGCAGAAGAGAAGAGGGAATAGATAAGGCTCCAGTATTTCTCCTCTTCAAGGACATGTCTCCATGATTGGAAGACTTTCTACTATTGTTATACCTCTTAAAGATTCCATGTCAGTATCATCTGTTCTAGGACCAAATCTCATTTTAACACATGTACTTAACTAAACCACAACATATATATCATATATCAATAATGAGTTTGATAGCCCCAATCCGAAAAAGAAAACAAAAACAAAACAAAATCTCAAAACTGTTATTTCATGTATTCATTTTCCCTCTCCCCTATAAGTACTTACATGTTTGTTTTTTGTTATTATTATTGTTATTATCATTATCATTTTATTTTATATTTTTAGGTTTTTTGAGACAGGGTTTCTCTGTGTCACAGTCCTGGCTGTCCTGGAATTCACTCTGTAGATCAGGCTGGCCTTGAACTCACAGAGATTTGCCTGCCTCTGCTTCCCAAGCGCTGACATTAAAGGCATGCGTCATCATTCCCAGCGGTAGCTAGTGATCTTAACCACAGAGTCATCATGCCAGCCTAGTATATTTCCTTTTATAAAATTAAATACTGATTTAATTAATCATAACAGATTTTTAGGTAAATTATATTATTTCTGTTACTATGTAGAGTTTTGGGTATGAGTCTTTGGACATGGGGTGAGGGAGACATGTTCTTCAGACATTTGGATGATCCTGTTGAGAATGAAGAAGGAATGTAAATGAAGTCTGGAAAACTGCAAGAACTTCAGGAAATCATTTGCTGGACTTTGGCAGGCAATTTGAAATAGTAAATAAATTAAATTGAGGTGAGGTCTCACGGCTACAGGGCGATAGACTAGCTTATAGGATAATGGGAATCTTGACAAGATGTTTATTTAAGTAGGTGGTTTGGTAACTGAGCACAGCAAGATACAGGGAAATATGGATGTGTGAAAGAGTTAAATATCTGAAGAAAACAGTATTAATTAGTTTCAAAGGGTAAATGCATTTGTAGAATATGGGGAAAATTATGTAAAATATGCATATATTTTAAGGGTTTTTTTTCCTGTTCCTTTGCCCTTTCTCTAGTGTCATTCATGGTGTTAAAGTTATAAAAGTAAATAAGTAATGGAAATAATGATAGTCACAATTTTTAGGTAAAAAACCTGAAGAATTTTCATATTCTATTTTCCTCATGTTCCTTTTTCTTTTTAATATAGATGAATTATCACCACCTTGCTCTGAACAACACAACAGGGAGCAAATTTTAATTGGCTTGGAAAAGTTTATTCAAAAAGAATATGATGGTATGTCATAGGCTAAAAGTTGGTTATTATTACTGTAATCACATGGTATTCAGTTTGATTTAAAATATTAAACTGTTATATGTTAAGTAGTGTTCTAGTTTCTGTGACTGTATTACTAAATGTTGCTCTCAGGAGTATTTTTAAGAGGGAAAATCTATTGAAAGTGTGGTGATAAAAGAAGTGATAGGTGGGCAGGAGAGGTCATTCATTTGTTAAAAGCATTGGCTGCTCTTCCAAAGGACTTGAGTTCAAATCCCAGCACGTACATGCAGTTCACAGCTGTCTGTAATTGCTGAGCATGATGGCACATGCTTTTAATCCTAACACTTGGGAAGCGGTGGCAGGTGAATCTCTGGGAGTT
The DNA here is from genome assembly GCA_907164525.1 of Lophiomys imhausi. NCBI lineage: Eukaryota > Metazoa > Chordata > Mammalia > Rodentia > Muridae > Lophiomys > Lophiomys imhausi. The sequence goes on from CAJQZJ010005020.1 coordinate 7,268,117, forward strand.
CGAGGCTGGCCTAGTCTACAAATTGAGTCCAGGACAGCCATGGCTCCACAGTGAAACCCTGTCTTGAAAAACTAAAAACAAGAGAAGTGATAGGCTGTATAGTAAATCTGTCCTGAGGTAGCAGTTGAGTCCAAATAATATGAAGGAACAAATTATACTAATTTTCAATGAGAGAACATTATGGAAAGAAAGGGTAGGGTAGATACCACAACTTAGATTAAAAAAAAATTTGTTTAGCTTTTATCTTACGTACATTGGTGTTTTGTCTGCATGTATGTCTATGTGAGAATGTCAGATCTGGGAGTTACAGTTTGGGCTGCCATGTGAGTTCTGGGATTTGAACCCAGGTGTTCTGGAAGAGCAGTCAGTGCCATTAACTCCTGAGCCATCTCTCCAGCCCTATGACTTAGATTATATCTGGCATGTTTAAAGACTAATTGGGAGTCCAGTGTGTTTAGAGTGAAATGTGTGAGATAGGTTGTAATAGAAAGATGAAGTCATAGAGATATTCTAAGGAGTAGATCATTAGAACCTTTTGGATGTTGGTAGGAGGACTTTAATGAAAACTCTATAGAATTTTTAGCATTAAATGATATGATTTCAGTGAACAGATTTTAATACCATAAGAGTACAACCAAGACCATTGCAGAGAACTCTTTATATACTTACAGATGAAGCATAGTAGCGGAAGAAGTAAGTGGTCAGAATTGGGTTATACTTGAAGGTAGAACTAACAGGAATTGCTGAAGCATGTGTGATGTAAAGGAAAGAAAGAAACCAAACATGATCTGAAGGCTTTTTTGCTCTAACACAGTTTTTAGAATGAACATGGAGAATCAAGAATTTAGTGATCAACTATTTTATTTTATTTATTTATTTTATTTGGTTTTTCGAGACAGGGTTTCTCTGAATATCTCTGGCTGTCCTGGACTCGCTTTGTAGACCAGGCTGGCCTCGAACTCACAAAGATCCGCCTGCCTCTGCCTCCCAAGTGCTGGGATTAAAGGCGTGCGCCACCACCGCCCGGCTCAAATATTTTAGAAAAGGTTATTTATAGTAATTTATGTAGGGCTGAGAAGATGGCTCATTTGGTGTTTGTAAACATGAGGACCTGAGTTTTATTCCCAGAACCTAAGTAAAAACAATGCAGGGGCTGAAGAGAAGCCTCAGTGGTTGAGAACACTTGTTCTTCCAGAAAATTTGAGTTCGGTTCTCAGTACTAATGTCCAGTGGACTGTAACTTCAGCTCTAGAAGATTCAACACTCTTTTGGTCTTGACAAGCACTTGCATGCATGTGTGTGTACATGAACATGCATACATGTATGCACATATTTGTAATCCCAGTACTGGAAAGGCTGATAGACCTCCTGTCCCTAATGCTCACTGATCAGCTATCCTAGGCTAATTGATGAGGTCTAGGCAAATCTTAAGTTTCCCCCGACCTTTTAAATAAAACACATTCAATTTTATTTGATCATTATAGCCATTTTTTATAAATATATTTTGTATTTGAAAAATAAAATTTCATGCTTTATAGTATTTTGTATTAACACTTTGAGGAATATTTTATTTTGGTAGACTCAAAGTGAAACTCATAAAAGTATGGAACTCTTAGGCTAATGAAATGGGTCATTGAGTAAAGATGTTTACTCTGGTGACCTGACTTTGATCCCTTAGACCCACAAGATGATGCAGACAAATAACTTTTGTGAATTATTTTCTGCCCTCCACACATTGCAACACACATACACACAAACACATATACAAATAAAGTTTTAAAAATTAAAAATACATGGACTATATCATAAATTTATATGCCATTTTTACACAGAGGCCTTACTAATCTCTGTATTGTTCCATTATTGGTATATGTGCTGCTGAAGTGAACAATATAGCTTCTTTTATCCTTCTTAGCTATCATTGAAATTTAATCAGTACTGTAGGGAAGGATTGTTTCCAAAGTATGGTATTTGTGGTCTAGCTATGTAATTAAGGGCCAGTGAGATGGCTCAGCAGGTAAAGGGACTTGCCACCAAATTTGACAGTCTGAGTTTAGTCTCTGGAATGCACACAGTGAAAGGCAAGATCCATCCCACACCATTGGTCTTGTGTCTACACTAATAAATAAATAAATTTAAATGTGTAATTAAGCCTTCAGTTACTGCTTGTTTGAGAAAGTATTGTTAAAGAACTCTTAAATGAGAAGGAATAGTTCTTAACATGATTTATATTATACTCTAGTAATATAGTCTAACTAGTAAATTAGACTGAATATGGAAGGAAAATTAACCATGTATATTGAGGTGATAATTTAAAAGTACTTGAATGGTACACTGAAAGAACTAGTTTACGTTTAAGAGGTGAGTTATCAAATACTGAGCCTAACCTTTGTTACTGGTGTTGAAGAACAACAGTAGGTGGTAGTTTAGTTGGTAGAGGCTGCAGGTCTTAGTAATTGACTTAGGCTGGTTGAGCAAGGTACGGAAGGATCTCATACATTCTTGGTGAGCGTCTAAATAGATAATGATGCTGTTCTCTGAGAGTTGGTATATTAGTTACTTGTCTCCTTGCTTTGACTAAGTACCTGAGCAGATCAATTTTAAGGAAGATGGAAGGATTTATTTTGGCCTATAGTTTCAGGGATTAGAGTCTCTCATGGCAGCAAGAGGTAGCTGCTGGTCACAGTGTGTCCAGTTACAAAGCAGGAAATGATAAATGAATGTTTGTGGTCAGCTCAATTTCTCCTCTTTATTCAGTCCATGGAATATCACCCACATTAAGGGTGAGTCCCCCACTTCAGTTAACATAATCTAGGTAATCCCTCATAAACATGTCCAGAGATCCTCCATAAAACTGACCATCAACTTTACCAATCACAGTTGGATTGTAGGAATAATAGTAGAACTAGTGGAGTAGATAGTTTAGATATGTTCAGTTTATGATATGTTCAAAAGAAAAAGTATTTAGCCACTTAGTTGTAAAATCCTAGCTCCTAGCTGCAGTTGGATGTTTTGGAATTTCTCAGTATATATATATCACTTTGTGTTAAGCTGTCAGTAGATGTTCGATGACTCCTCTAACCTACTCACTGACTTGTTTTCCCGAGCTTAGAAAAGGCAAGATTGTGCTTATTTGGTTCTTCTAAGAATGGATTTGGATTCCGTGATAGTGATCTGGATATTTGTATGACTCTGGAAGGCCATGAAAATGCAGAGGTAAGAGTTAGTCTTTGGAAGGGATTTGAAGCTTGCTTTTGTCTAATGGTGAATTTGTTTTAATTTTATGCATGATACTTAGTTTACATGGTATCATTCTTTGTATCAATGTGTTAGTGTTTAAGATTCAGAAGAGTTAGCATCACTTTAGAAGCTACTGTGGAAATCTATTTTGTTTAAAATATTCAGACTTAAAATAAGTAAATTAGGACCTGGCTTCACATCCCAGCACCTACATGCTGTCTGTAATGTCTGGGCATGGTGACACATGCTTTTAATCTCAGTACTCCCAGGTAGAGGCAGTTGGAACTCTGTGAATTCAAGGCAGTCTGGTCTACAGAATGAGTTCCAGGACAGCCTTGGATACCCAGAGAAACCCTGTCTTGAAAAAAACAAAAAAGAAAAAAAGAGTAAATTTGCTATTCATCATGTCTTAATGTAACAGCTAGTATTTGAGACTTACAAGTGACTAGTAATGAATTGAATGAAAAATTAGTTTACCATATGTAACCGAACTTTTAAGTTATTATTTAACACTTATTTATTA
>CAJQZJ010005020.1:7272279-7286339 GCA_907164525.1 Lophiomys imhausi
TATTCACTAAATCTAACTTATATTAACCTATCAGCCCCTACAACCATAAGTTGGAATTTTTTCATTAGAACCAATGAAAAGATGGTATTTCTGTTTGGTAGTAAGCATTGATCTTGGTTACTCTGTTTTCCTCCCTCTCTCTATTTCTCTCTGTTATATACTCCGTAAGTAGAAAATATAGGTAGTTATCTAATTTATAAATGAATATATTCTAAAAATTAATTATAATTTTGGGGCACTGACATCTTTTCCATAGAAGCAGCATTATAATGATTGAGGTTTACTTTGGTTGGGATGGTAAACTAATATTTATTGACTTGTTGTATATACTTTATGCTTTATCTTTTTATATTTTAACTCAGTTTAAGGTAGATATTAATTACCCTCTTTTCAAAATGAGGACTGAAGCTTTAAAAGATAAATGTAGGGGCTGAACAGCAGGTAAAGATGCTTGTTTCCAAGCCTGACAACCTAAATTTGATCCTAGGATCCACATGGTGGAAGGAGGAACTAGCTTCAGCAAGTTGACCTCTGACTTACGTCTGCACCATAGTGCTCCCACTTCCTCCATATAAGTAAACAAACAAACAAAAGTTAACAATAACAAAAAAAGAAAAAGAAAAGAAAAACTTAATTAACTTTACCTCACTCACCTTGTAAATGTTGGGGCAGCATTTGTATCTAGGGCTGTGTAGTTCCTAGGTTTATGCTCTTCATATTATATCTCACTACCTCTCTGTAATTTTTTTAGCTCATAATATAGCTGAATATAATATTAATAGTAATGTAGAACCTAATAACCACTACTTTCTGAAGTTGAAAGCTCTCTGAACCTTGAGATATAAGGAGACGTTTTCCCCAGTGCCATCTTGACAGTGGGGATTGGCAAATTTTCGTTCTTTGTGTTTGAGAATTTGGTCATGTGAATGAGTGTCCAAGCTCCAGTAAAGAAAGGGACTATATTAAAAAAAAAGAAAGGGACTAACTGGGTGGGGAAAAAGTGTCTCAAGCCATTGTTGGAGCAATTAGAAAAGGCTTGAGAGAGTCTTGACCAGCATATCTATTTGTTTTATTTTATTTATTTTATAATTTATTTTTATTTTATGTGCATTAGTGTTTTTGCCTGCATGTGTGTCTGTGTGTCAGATCTTGGAGTTACAGGCAGTTGTGAGCTGCCAAGTGGGTGCTGGGAATTGAATACTTTCTGGGCCGGATCTATCCGTGGGTAATTCTCAGAGCAAGTTGTTCTCTGCCATGTGCTTCTCCTCCATGCTCTATCCCATGACTTCTTTTTCTCTCCCCAATCTTATGCTACCTCCAGATCTTGGCTCCCCCTCTGCCTCTTTTATCAGGTCACAGGGTTCAGCATTTTAATTTACCAATCAAATTTAAAATAGGTAGAGTAGGGTTTACACAACAAAGACAGGAATATATGACAGTGTGCTCCTCTCAGTGGCAACCAGATCTTGGGGGCTAGTAATTAGCATTAGAATACATAGCACCAGACCAATCCCCAACAGAACTGTTACACGTAGTTCACAGGTTATACAGCTCTTTATGATTAGCTACTATTAAATGCTTTGGTTAGAGTAGAATTTACAGTAGGACAAATTTAATTTTAGTTTCTTATTTGTTTTTCCAGAAATTAAACTGTAAGGAAATAATTGAAAATTTGGCAAAAATTCTTAAGAGACATCCAGGTAACATTTTATATCTTTTGTTTATGACAAAAAATACATTTTAGCATTATAAAAATTATTTAACTTGCTTAAGTTTTTCTTCCCCTACTCTCAGGTTTAAGAAACATTCTGCCTATAACTACTGCCAAAGTGCCTATTGTAAAATTTGAACACCGACGAAGTGGACTAGAAGGTGATATCAGTTTATATAACACATTGGTAAGTCTTTCTTTCTAGGCCCAGCTATAATTGTACTTACTTTTAATTAAAAAATTATTTTTATATTTTAAATATATTTTTTTGACATTAAAATATAACTACATCCTTTTCTCTCTTCCCTTTCCTCCACTCTTTTCCATGCACCCCTTTGTTCTTTTCACAAATTGATGGTATCTATTTCTTTAATTGTTGTGTAGGTATATATTTATATATAGTATATATGTACATTCCTAAATATATAAATACAACCTGCTCAGTGTGTATAAAGTTACTTGTATGTATTTGATTTCAGAGGTGATCAGTTGATATTAGATAACCAATTTTGGGGCTCTTCCTTGAGGAAGATTATTTCTCCTGTTCTTAGCATTCCATAGTTGCCTATAATCCTTCTAGGGGTGTGGCCCCATGAGATTTCCCCATCTCATGTTTTGAGTGTTTATTGGTATAGTTCTTGTTCAGGTCTTGTTTAGATAGCCATGTTGATGAGAGTTCATAGATGTCATTTCTCTGACATTTCTAGCAAATGTCCTGTTCCTCTGCCTCTTAAAATCTCCTGTCTTTTCTGTTAGTATGATTTCTGAGCCTTAGGTTCAGGAGTTGTTAGAACTAGGCTTTCATTCACATGGTTACTTGTTCTCTGCATTTGATTGGTTGTAGTTTTCTGTAATGATCTTCCATCTGTTTAAAGGAGATGTTCCTTTGATGAGGAATAAGTCCTATATCTTCTCTGGGTAGATGGATAAATATTTAGAATGTAGTCCGGAATTATGCTGGTTTAGTGAAGGGGTTCTCCTCTAAGATCCATAAATTCTTATGGATCTGTAAATTCTCATAACACTGGCCCCAGGTAATTGCCTTAGTTTCCAGTACCAGGTATGATTTCCCTCCTGTTGAGCTATCCTTAAATCTGATTAAAGAAACATTAGTTACTGCCAAGGTATGTGTACCACTATTGCACCCTTGATATGGTGTCATGTTGGTCCTTATGTTAAGTTTGTAGGCATCACAGCTGGATAGGAATATTGGTTTCTTTTCTCCCTTGGAAGCTTGCATGGAGTCTTCTGGTACCATGAAAGATTGTCTTCGGGGAGGAGGCTTTCTGGTCAGAACTGGATTGGATCTCCAGGTTTTATATCAGAAGAACATGATGTCTTAATCAGTGGGAAGTTACTGTCAACCTCTGGGAGTTAACCAAGGGGCAGCATCAATTGCCTGTGTTTTGGAAGTCTCTTGGATATCCCTGACCAGAGACTCAATAGGGAGCTTTTCACGCCTAGTGTAGGGATTTTTCTTAAGTCTATGGTTTTTGAGGGGAACATTGTCAGTCCAAATGGGAAAATTCCATTTAAATGATATATGTATGTTTATTATTTGTAATTTTAGGTAGATAGATAATAACATGATTCCTATGACTTTCAGACATCCTTACTGTTAGTTTACTCTCCATCCTCCTTCTGAATCAATCTTCCTTCCCTTCTGTAATTAAAATGTTTCCCCACATTTATTTCAAAAATTACTTGTACCCAGCTCTTGTTCTCTGTTGCTCTTCTCCTGTCCCCATGGTCCCTTTTTACTTTCCTGGCTTCTGCAGTTACTTCAGGTTATCCACTCACATCTGAAAATTTGAGCCTAGGAAATCCCACATGGTAGAGAACACTCATTGTCTGGATCTGGGTTATTTCACTCAATGTGATTTTTTTTTTTTCTAGTTCCATCCATTTTCCTGCACATTTCTTGATTTTATTTTTCATCACAGCTGAATACTATTCCCTAGTATATATGTACTACATTGTCATTATCCATTTGTTAGTTGGACATTTTTGTTGATAACATGTCCTATCTAGTATGAATAAAGCAGCAATTAAGATGACTGAGCAAGTATTTGTGGAGTGGGATCTTGAAAGTGAGATCTCAAAGTTGTTTTGCTTTGTGTTTTCCTAATTGTTAGGGATGGATGAAAATTTTTAGATATTTCTTGTTCATTTTTATTTTTGTTTTTTAAAAAGAACTCCCTGAGCCTGTTGTGGTGGTATTCATCTTTAATCCCAGCACTTGTGAGGCATAGACAGGTGGATCTCTGAGTTTGAGGCCAGCCTAGTCTACAAAGCAAGTTTGAAGTCAGGCAGGGCTACAGAGAGAAACCCTGTATTGAAAAACCAAAAAAAAAAAAAAAACCCAAAACAAATTAAAAGAACTCCCTGTTCAGATCCCAAGCCCATTTTTGAATGGATTGGTTTTTTGTTTTTACTATAGTTTCAATTCCTTATATTTTCTGAATATTAATCCTTTGTGAGATTTACAGATGGCAAAGATTCTCTTCCATTCTGTGGGCTTTTTCTTCACTTGGTTATTTCTTAGCTGCACAGAAGCATTTTATAGTTTTATGAGTTCTTCAATTGTTGGCTCAGTTCCTGGACAAGTAGGGTCCTAATTAAGAAAGTTCTCCTACACCTATATCCTATAAGGTACTCCTTATTTTTTCTTTTAGTAGTTACAGGATTCACATTTATGTCTTTGATCTGTTTGGAGTTAGTGTTTGTGCAAGGTGGTAGATTTTAGTATAATTTCATTTTTCTGGATGTGGACATCCAGTTTTTCTAGCACCATTTGTTGAAGATGCTGTCCTTTCTCCAGCTTATGTTTTTGGCATTTTGTCAACTATTAGATAGTAGTAGTTAGGCATACTATTTTAGGCATAGTAGTTTAGGCCTTCAATTTTTGTTCTATTGATCTACGTGTCTTTTTCTTTGTGCCAGTACTATATTTTTTATTATTATGGTTCTGTAATGTATCTTAAGATGTGGAATTGTAATTTCTCCTTTTGTTCAATAAATTTTTTTTTGGCTATCTGTGCTCTTTTGTGTTTCTGTATCAATTTTAGGATAGTTTATTTCTGTGTAGAATGAGGTGGAAAATTTTATTGAGTTCATATTAAATGATTCTTGGTAGAAAGTCATTTTCACAATATTGATCCTACCAATCTGTGAGCATGGTTATGTCTAGTGTATTATCTTTTTCTTCAGAGCTCTAAAGTTCATATTGTAGAACTCTTTCACCTCCTTGGCTCGGTTTATTCCTAGATACTTTATTTTCTTTGAGGCTATTGTAAATGAGAGTGTGTGATCTCTTTTTCAGTATGTTTGTTGTTGGTTTATACTTTACTGTTTTGTTTGTTGTTTTTTTTTGGGGGGGGGGGTTGAGACAGAGTTTCTCTGTGTAATAGTCCCAGTTGTCCTGGACTCATTTTGTAGACTAGGCTGGCCTCAAACTCACAGAGATCCGTCTGCTTCTATTTCCCCAAGTGCTGGGATTAAAGGCAAGCAATACCATTGCTCAGCATTGTTTATACTTTTCATTTTAAAAGTTGACGGATATACTTCCTTAACCAGGAAAATACCATGATCATGTAGGTGGTTTGTACTGGATATGCTGACTGATTCCTACAATTTCAACAAATGTGGGAAACTTGATAGTATAATTTATGATAAGGGAGGTACTGCATTACCACTCTTCCTTATTAACTTTTTTAAAAGATGATAAATTATTGGTGTGTTTGAGTTTTTCAACTATGAGCAGTGTAAAGAAAAAGTATTTTACTGTTTTGATATTGATTTCAGAGTGAAATTGGTTTGTTTGACTAGTCGTTAGGCATTTTGAAATCTCAATATACTATTTATTGAGTATTTATAGTATATTGTATCCCTTTACTGATTTGTAAGTTAATTAATACTTACTAAATGATTTCAAATATGTAATTATTTTTCAGGCTCAACACAACACAAGAATGCTAGCTACTTATGCAGCTATTGATCCTAGAGTACAGTACTTGGGATATACTATGAAAGTGTTTGCTAAGGTACTTATGAAGAAGAAGTTAAATTTTCTGTCTTGTTACAATACTTATGATAGCTAAAGTGAAACACACTGATGTTAGAGTTGTGAAAAATCGTGTCTCAATCTTATTACTTTTTTCTGTTTTTTTTGTCCTCTAAGGTAGAGTCTTGCTGTTTTTCTTAAACTTGGATGATCTTCTTGGTTTTTTGTTTGTTTAGTTTTTTGATTTTTCAAGACAAGGTTTCTCTGTGTAACAGCCCTGGCTGTCCTGAATGCATTTTATAGACCAGGTTGGCCTGCTACTCACAGAGATTTGCCTGCCTCTGCCTCCAGAGTGCTGGAATTACAGATGTGCACTACCACACCTGACTGATATTCCTGGGTTTTTTTTCTTTTATTTTTCCTTTTCAGATCACAGTGTTTATTTAAAGTGCACACTAAATTTTAGATCTTCTTGTTTTAATCTTGAGTGGTACCTGAGCTTTTCTTTTTTTTTTTTTTTTTTTTTTTGGTTTTTCAAGACAGGGTTTCTTTGTATAACAGCTCTGGCTGTCCTGGACTCACTTTGTAGACCAGGCTGGCCTCGAACTCACAGAGATCCGCCTGCCTCTGCCTCCCAAGTGCTGGGATTAAAGGCGTGCGCCACCACCGCCCGGCTCTGAGCTTTTCTTATGTTATGTTATGCTATGTTACGTTATGTTATGTATGTATGTATGTTTTTTAATTTATTTTTGTTATAGGATCTTACTATGTAGCTCCAGCTGGCCTAGAACTTGCTGTATAGTCTAGGCTGTCCTTGAACTCAAAGAGATCCTTCTGCCTCTGCCTCCCAATTGCTGGGATTAAAGGCATGTACTACTTTGCTTGGCTGATACCTAAATTTTTAAGAAAAGATAGCTGAACCACAAGCTCCTGTCTCTGCCCCTCAATGCTGGGTTCACAGGCACATGCAGCCCTTCTAAGATTCTGGGTGGAAATTGGGAGTTTGAACTCAGGCCCTCTTGGTTTTTACAGCAACTGCTCTATTCCACTGAGCCATCTTCCCAATTTTTTTATTTTTTATTTTTATTATTTATTTATTTATTTATTTGTTTGTTTGTTTGTTTATTTATTTATTTATTTATTTATTTATTTTAGTGGGTATGTACTATTTGTGTGGATAGCTCTAGTACTTTTCTCCTAAAATTTACTGATAAACTTATTTTTTTCTCTGATGTTTTGTTACTGCAATTATTGCAATTTTAAAATTCAATTTCTTAGTTATTTCACACATTTTTAAAGATAATTTTTGGAATGGAAATACTAAATCATTAAATTTGTTTTGCTTTTGTTATTTTGATATTGCCTAACCTTCATAGATTTTGTATTAAACTGATTTTTAAGTAGTTGCCAGCTGTGGTAATGCACACCTTTAATCCCAGTACTCAGGAAAGCAGAGGCAGGTGGATTCTGAGAGCTAGAGACTAGTTTGGTTTACATAGTGGTTCAAAGACACCTAGCTAGGACTTCATAGAGAGAGAACTTGTTCAAAAAAATGCTTAAAATTTGTGTATGAATGTTTTGCCTGCATGTATGTTTGTGCACCATTTGCCTGCTTGGTATCTTCAGAGGTTAGAAGATATGTGTTGAATGCCTTGGCACTAGATTTAAGGATGGTTGTGAAGCCACCATGTGGGTGCTGAGAACTGAACCTGGATCCCTCTGAAGAACTGCAGTTGCTCTTAACCCCTGAGCCATCTCTCCATCCCCCTGTGTTATACTAATTTCTGCATTCAGTTGTAATGGATAAAAGTGCATGTTTTCTCACACTTTTATAACTTACTGTTACTGAGCTTCTGGATATCTTTTCAGTTCAATGAGTTTTTAAAATAAAATAGCGTATCAGGGTATTCAATGGAATGAGACTCTTAATCTTTATTTGTAAACATTCTGATTTTTTAGCGTTGTGACATTGGAGATGCATCTCGGGGAAGTTTATCTTCATACGCATATATCCTCATGGTGCTGTACTTTCTGCAGCAAAGGAAACCACCAGTTATCCCTGTTCTGCAAGAGGTGAGTGCTTAAGAACATTTTAAAGCCCAGAGCATAGTGACTGACGCCTTTAGTTTCCATGATTGGGAGACCAAAGAAGTATGATTATTATGAGTTCAAGGCCAACCTGGATTACATAGTGTGTTTCAGGACACCCTAGGCAACTGAGTGAGAACCTGTCTTAAAAAGAACTGTTACAGGTGCTTTTAGACAAACTATAGGTTTAAACAGGAGAGCTTGCTGAGTTCATATCATGAGGGATTTTTCTGTCATGAATTTTCTGAGTTTTGTTACAGTTAATACTATAATTAAAATAGTGACCCTTTTAGAAAAAAATATTATTGGAGCATATTGACTACCATAAGAATGTGAAAATAACTGGAATTGTTGAGTATTTTCTGTAATATTTTAAAATTTTGTAGCCTTAGAATATTGCAGATGAGCTGGGCAGTGGAGGCACATGTCTTTCATCCTGGCACTTTGAAGGCAGAGCCAGGCAGATCTCTGATATCTGAGGACAGCCTGGTCTACAGAGTGAATTCCAGGGCAGCCAGTGCTACACAGAACACCGTGTCTTGAAAAAACAAAACAAAAGAATATTGCAGATGTGTGTCAAGTTCCTGTAGCTCAGCACAAACTCATACTTATTACAGACTCTCACATGGAAATATGTAAGTGTCTGCTCTCTAGGGTACTTTTCCTCCTCCTGCTGGATAATGAAGTCTCATGTATTCCTGTGTATACTTTGACAACCTTGAGAAATCTGGTGAAGATTAAGCAGGAAGATTTTCCTCATTTCTTCTAAAGTTTTAGTACTTAAGGAGAAGAGTGCACATTGAAAGAAGGATACTATTATACTCTTATTTACCAAGAATTGGTGACTCAGAGTCACTTTTGGCCAGTTTATGCTCCTGAAAGCGGTGTGAAACAGTTCTTAATCTTACATTTGTTTCTCCCAATTCTGGGTCCAGAGTGGATTTGCTGGCATTAGAGAAGATCCAGTCTGTCTTTTTAGAAGCGTAACTGTTTAGAAATAGGAGAGGAAACATTTGGAAAATGACTTGGTTGTTTTTTTGCTTGATTTTTTTTTTTTGTTTTTTAGACAGGGATTCTTTGTGTAGTCCTGGTTGTCCTTGATCCTTGAACTCACAAGAGACCTGCCTGCCTTTATTGGGATTAAAAGTGTGTGCCACTACACTTGACTGGAAAACCACATATTCTGTTCTTATATAAACTATAATATGATGGCAAAGGAGAAAATGACAAAATACTAAGCCATGTGATATAAATATCTGATAGCCATCTTAAACTTTCAAGTAGTCTATTATTGACGGAGTTTTAGCAGTACCTCCTTCCTTTTTTAAACAATCAGTAGCAGGGAGATAAAAATTAAATATTTTTTCTAGGCAGAAATTTCTAACTAAATACTATGTTGTTGCTATTACCTGTTTGTATTTAAAGTTGTTGTTTGTGGTTCTGTGAATCAAATGTAGAGTCTTATACATTTATAGTAGGTGAGGACTTAGACATTTTTCTAGCCAAAAAAGTCTGTATTTTCTTGTTATCTTAAGATCACAGCAAATGGAGGAATATGTAGAGATTTTTCATATAACCCCTATCTTGGCAGGCACATAGTACTTCCCCAATATAAACTTTACCTGAGCAATACATTGTTAAAATTGTTGAGTCAGCAGTGGCATATCATAGTCATATCAAATCCATAGTTTTCATTGGGGTTCATTCTTGGTGTTGTATATCATGTAGATTTGATAAATACATCATTGTATGCACATTATTATTATGCAATACAGTTTTTTTTCTGAACTCGTAAGTCTTTGCTTTGTCTAGATAGCTCTTCCTGCCAAGTCTTGGTAATCACTGATCTTTTTAGTATCTCCATTATTTTGTCTTTTTGTAGCATATCAAATAGTTAGAATCAATCATGCCCAATATCTACCCGTTTTTGTTTAGCTTCTTTTTTACTCCTTGTAGGAATTAGCTTCACATTAATACAATGAACTAAGATAGCTATAAATAAATAAATGCTATATTTGAGTTTCTGATTCTAGAGAGTATAGTTTAAGGTTAGTTGGCCCCTTTCTCTCTTAGAATATCATGTTTCATGTATGTGATGGAATAGGTTGCATATATTATGAGCCAGGAAACAGAGATACTGTGAAGCTGGGGTTCCACAATCCTCTTAGGACCTGCCCTTAATAACCTAATATTTTTCCATAAAAACCATTAAGAGCTTCATAGCATCATCTTGATGACCAAGTCTTTAACAAATTGTCCCAGTTTCATTTCTGTTCTATGATGTATTGTAACAAGGGTCTGGAGAAATAGCTTTGTGGTTAAGAGCAGTGACTGCTCTTCCAGAGGACCTGTGTTCAATTCCCAGCACCCATGTAGGAGCTGACAACTGTTTATGACTTCACTTCAGTACCAGGGGCTCTAACACCCTCACACAGACAAATATGCAAGCAAAACACCAGTGCACATAAAATGAAAATAAGTAACTAAAAAATTTTCTAACAAAAAAGTAGCTTAGGGAGGAAAAAGTTTATTTGGATTAAACAATTTCAACTTTGGCCCATAATTTCAGGAGCTGGAGATGGTCACGTCACATCAACAGTCAAAAACAGAGAGAAATGAATGCTTCCGTGCTTAGTGCTTGCTTTCTAGTAACTGTTTCCTATTATATATAATCTCCCCCTTCCAAACACTTAGGGAATGTGCTGCCCATAATGAGGACGGTCCTTCTACATCAATTAACAATTAAGCCAGTCCTCAACAGACATGCGTATAGGCCAACTTAATCTAGGCTTTCCTTCATTCTTGCTTTCTATCAGAGTGATTCAAAGTTGTGGCAGGTTGACAATGAAACTTAACTATCTGAGGGCTAGAGAAATGGCATAGCAGTTTAAAGAGCACTGGCTGCTTTTGTAGAGCACCCATGTTCCCAGAATCCACATGGCAGCTCACAACCTTCTGAAGTTACTGTTTCAGTAGATTTGATATCTTCTCCTAGCTTCCCTGAGCACCAGCCTCTTGGTGCACAGAACTATATGCAGGGAAAACACCCATATACATAAAATTAAAATAAATAAATGCTTAAAATTACTCTCAAACTTACGAACTTTGGGGGAGAAGTGACTTACACATATATTCAGATGAAGCAATGTGCATTTACATTTTCTTCACGTCTTTTCATCTGTAGATAGCTCATTTCTTTACATCAGTTTCTTTATCCATTTACCAACTGAAGGACATGTTGTTTGCTCTTCAGTTTTGACAATTATAGTACAAATGATAAAAAGATCCACGTCAATGAGTTTGGCTTGATGTACTCATGTAATCTCAGCAGTTCAGAGGCTAAGGCAGAAGGATTGCAAGTTGAAGGCTGGCTTGGGCTGTGGAGCAAGATCTTGTCTCAAAATCAAAAACCAAAAAAAAAAAAAACAAAACGGAACAAAAACAAAAACCTTATCAAAAAAAAAAAAACAAAAAAAAAAAAAAACAAAACAAAACAAAACCAACAACAACAACAACAAAAAAAAAACAAAACAAAAAATAAACAACAAAAAAAAACCCCAAGGCTCAGGAAAGTAGTTGTGTTTGTAAAGTGTTTGCCTAGTATGCATGAGATGCTGGATTTGATTCTCAGCCCAAATCGAAGGAGGCATGGAGGTGCTTGTTATCCTTAGCTGTTGAAATGGAAGCAGAAGGATTAGGAAGAGATCAAGGTTATTTTCAGCTACATACTGAGTTTGAGGTCAAAGTGGGGCATATGAGACCTTATCTCAAACTGACAAAGAGACCTAGGTTTTCAAGTCTTCCAAGTAAATACTATTAAGCAGTATTGCTGCAGAATGTAAGTGAATATTTAGTTTTTTAAAGTGAAACTGCTGAACTCTTCCAAAGTGGCTGTACCATTTTGTATTCTAACCAGAAAAGAGGGAAAATTTTCTTGCTCCACATCCTTACCAGAATTTAGTGTTACCTGTATTCTGCTCTTTGGCCATTCTATTAGATGTATAGTAGTATTTCATTGTTTCAATCAGCATTTCCCCATTAAATATGTTAGCATCTTTTCATATGCCAAAAATGTAATTAAATTATTACCAAAATTTATATTGTAGTTAATTGCTTGGTGGTGTTAATCTTTCACCCATCATTATAAACAATCACACAGACACCTGATAGGTTTTAACAAGCCTTACTCTGGATTGTGCAGTCTTGGCCCAACTAAACTAGCTTGTAATTCTATTCCCCAAATAGTACCCCAATATATATACATATGTCCACTTTGGGCTGTTATTCACCATGCTATGCCAATGTTCTAGGCCATGTGGAGATATGGTTAGTCTATTTGCCCATGGCATGTTGTTTCCTCCTTCCTCCTCCTGACTTCTTCCCATGATCCTTGCTCCTCCAAAGCCTGCCAACCTTTTCTCCACCTACCATTTTTTTCTGCCCAATCACAGGCCTCAGCATTTTATTAAAGCCAGTCAGAGACAATGGTTAGCAAGCAGAGTAACAGATAGCAAGCAGGCCTCTGGGAGCAATTAATTAACATTTAGAATGCATAACAGATCACTGCATCAATCTTTAGATCTTTAGTATGGTGTATGTTAAAGTCTGACCAATATATAAAGAGACGCTCCAGTGGTGCAATCGGCTAGCACGCCGTACTTATAAATGTGTCAAGATTTTCTATGTAGACCTTGGCTGGCCTAGAACTTGATAGATACACCAGGCTGATTGGTCTGGAACTTTGGTGATCCTTTTGCTTCTGTTTCCTGAGTGCTAGGATTATAGTTTTGTACTATCTGTCATGCCTAGCTATTTTTATCTTTTGGGGATATAGTTTTTGTGTGTGTGTGTGTGTGTGTGTGTGTGTGTGTGTGTTTCCCAAACATATCTTGAACTGCTGACTTTATGTGATTCTTCTTCAACTTGGAAGTAGTTGTATGCCACTGTGCCTAGTTTTACTTTCATTTTCATGAATAGTTATTGCATTTTGTTAAATTTTTTTTCTGAATCTAATGATAATAGTAATATGACTTTCCTTCTTTTGTTTGTTAATGTGATAGATTAGTTTGATTTTTATATGTTGAACCAGTCTTGAATACTTGGGATATGTCTTACTTGGTCTTGATGTGTAATTATTTTGATACATTGTTGGGTTGTTTTTTGAAATGTTACTAGATATTGATTTAGTTGTTTTTTTTTTTTAATTTGTGGGTTTTTTGTTTTTGACTGATACAGGCCTATTCAGATTGTTTTGTTTTTTCTTGTGTGCATTTCGGCAAAATATATATTTTGAGAAATTGGTTTAGCTGAGTGTATTTCTCATGTTTGAAACTGAAACACTTTGGGAGACTGAGGCAGAATGATTACTTTGCCATCAATGCCACTCTGGACTACAGAGTGAAACCCTATTTCAAAAGACAAAAAGATAAGTAAAGGCTGGGGATGTAGCTCATTTGGTAGAGTGCTTGCCTAATATGCATGAAACTCAGTGTTTGATTTCAGAATACCACATTCACCCGATGTTGTGGTTCTTGCCTGTAAATCCACTGGGGAGATGGAAATAGAAGGATCAGAAGTTTAATGTCATTCTGGCCTGTATATGTAGTTTGAGAGCAGTCTGGACTACCATAAGGCCAAGCAAGTAAGAAAGAAAATTAAAAAATAAAGAAAAGAAAGGTCTAGTTTATTTAGGTTATTAAATTTGGAAGTTTAGAGTTCATAGTATTGCTTTTTATTATTCATGGTGTCTATAGTTGTGGTTTCTTATTTTATTTTTAGGTTAATTTATTTTCACTCTCTTGCCGGTGGTGATTGTAGGGTTTTTATTTTGTTTTGTTCTGTTTTGCTTTTTTTTTAACAAATGTTGCCAATTAGTTTTGGGTTTAAGTTCTTGGACTTCAGCCTGATGTCCTTCCTTCCAGTCATGGAGCTTTGCTACCTTGGAGCTGGAGAGCAGGTTAATGGGCCACAGAGGATGATCTTCCAGTTTCTGACCATTGTTTTTATTACCAGCATTCCAGAGAGATATTTTATTTACCTTTTGTCTTAGTGTGAGGTTTTTTATTTATGTAAAGAGACGATGACTACAGTAGTGCTTTTAAAAAAATGTTTAATTGGGGATGACTTACAGTTTCAGAGGTTTATTTCATTATCATCATTGTAGGAAACATGGAGGCATACATGGTGCTAGAGACATGGTGCTAGAGAAGGTGCTGAGAGTTCTATTATCTTGATCCTCAGGCAGCAGAAGGAGACTGT
>CAJQZJ010005020.1:7286349-7321550 GCA_907164525.1 Lophiomys imhausi
ATAGGAACCTCAAAGCCCACCCCTACAGTGGCATACTTTCTCCAGTAAGCCCACACCTCCTAATAGTGCTACTTCCTATAGGCTAAGCATTCAAACACATGAGTCTTTGTCTTGCCAGGAGCCACAATGGGAAATTAAGAATTGTTTTTCTAAGTCCAGAAGATACTGTCTCCATAGGTCCATTGTTGTCCATGTTAGCTTTTTCCCCTCTCATCTAAACCTACTCCATGATCTTTTTTTCCCCATACACATTGAGTAGGGTTTGAATCTGTATGGTCTGTGTCCCTTCATGTGTATTGGCTTTCATTTCTTCATTTTTGTTTTTGTTTTTGTTTTTTTTTTTGAGACACGGTCACTCTCCATAACTCTCCTGGAACTCACAGTAGATCAGGCTAGCCTTGAACTCAAAGAGATCTGGCTGCCTTTGCCTCCCAAGTGCTGGAATTAAAGATGTGCACCACTAAACTTGGCTTGGCTTTCATTTCTTAGTGCCTAGAAGTAACCTTTCCTTATTTGCTGCCAAAAGAAACATAGTCTGGTCTCCTGGGTATATACACAGTATCCAAGACAATTAAGGTACATAACTGGTAGCAAAGAATGTCTTGGGTTGTCTTATGGCTCCTTCATTGTGACCAGGAGCTCAGGACAAAGTTGAGCAAATCTCTCTATAAGGAGAAACCCCCATATCATATCTTCATGGTAACTTTTTAAAAGATTGATGTTCACCAAAGAATTTTGTTTGTTTGTTTGCTGTCCTGGAGTCACAGTGTAGATCAGGCTGGACTCGAACTCACAGAGACCTGCCTGCCTCTGCCTCCTGAGGGCTGGGATTGAAGGTGTGCCACTATGCCTTGCCCTCACTATAGAATCTTTTAAATTTACCTTAAATTAATTAGGTCTATCAAAGCTAATTTACACTTTCTGTGTTTTATACCTTTTTCTTTTAACAGCATATGATTAACATGAGTGGACCACAGATTCTGTTTTTACAGTATTTTTTCTGTGATCTCTCATAGATTAGTAAGCACGGGCTAATATATGAGGATATATTATTTGGGCTCAGAATTTAGTTACACTCACAATTCTGATAGTATGAGCTTCAACAAGCTGCCTAACCTCCATGATTCTGAATTTCATTATCAGTAGAAATGTAAAACAATGGGCAGATATGGTGAGGCAGAACAATTTCAAGGTTAGGCTACTCAGCAAGAGCCTGTCTTAACAGACAAAACCAAACAAAATGTAAGACAAAGAAGTGATACATGGGTGGGTATATGTCTATAATTAGCAGGAAGCTCTCAAGTTCAACACTGAGATACAGCAGTTCCAAACTTAGCTGGCCACATAGTCACACCAAAAGTTAGAGCACAAAAGCAAGCTGGGCATGTGCTCACCTTTAAGCCCAGCCCTGAGGCAAGCAGAGGCAGGGACCTCTGTGAGCTACAGGCCAGTCTGGTCTACATAGGGAGCCCCAGACCAGTCAAGACTACATAGTGAGACCCTGTAAAAAGCAACCTCATAGATGAAATCCAGAGTTGAAGTACCTTTTAACAATAGACATTAAAGTAGGTATTCATGGTGATGGTTGTTTAATCATTCTTTTACCATTATTTTTTGTGGTTATTATCATTATCAAAATTATTGTTACTGTTTGAAAAATATAATAGGATTTTTCTATTCAACTTAAACTTTCTCATTATTTGTTTTTGAAATATTTCTTTTACTTTTTGGGATTATAATTACAGCCTTTCCCCGTCCCTTTTCTCCCTCCAAACCCTCCATATACCCTCTTTGCTCCCTTTCAAACTCATGACCTCTTAAAAATATGGAATGCTTCACAAATTTGCTGTCATTCTTATGCAGAGGCCATGTTAATCTTCTCTGTGTTGCTTCAGTTAGTATATGTACTGTTGAAAGAGAACACTCCATTATCTGTCTAACAGACTGTAATTGTTAAAATGACAGCCAATCAATGGACCAGTATAATGAGTTCTGATTGTAAGTGGAGACTGATACCTCTAGATTGATGATACATACAGTTTTGCTTTTAGCACTTTTTGGGTGTCATAAGGATTTCTATTTTCTGGTATATTATTTACATATTGGCCACTGGTGTTTTTATTTGTATGTTTTTTTTTCTTTTTATGTTAAGGATATATTTAGTAACATTAATTATCATAGACTTCATCAATTAAATCTAATGGTTGATTATTAAGGTTTAGTCTGGGTTTTGTTTTGTGGTACTCTGTATTGATCCTAGGTTTTTTTTCTATAGACCAGGCTGGCCTTGAACTCACAGAGATCCACTTGCTTCTGCCTCCCAAGTGCTGGGATTAAAGGCGTGCACCACCAAGCCTGACCATTATAGACAATTTCAAACTGCCATGTTGGTGCTGGGACTTGAAACTGGGTCCTTTGAAAGAAAAGCCAGTGCTCTTAACCACTGAGCCATCTCTCCAGCCCTTCCCCAGGGCTTTTTTCATGCTAAGAAAGTGCTGAACCAATGAGCTATATCTCAAATTCCCTTATAATGTTAGATACTTTCTGAATTTATAATTTTTATGTTATATTACAGATAATATTTTATGACACCCTTGCTAAACTGCTCAGGCTGGGCTGTCATTATTCTACCACATTCTCCTGAGTAGTTAGGGTTTCAGGTATAAAAACACACTATGTTCTGGCTTTTGGAGTGTTGTTTTGTTTTTTGTAGTACTGGGGATTGAACCTCTAGGCTAGGGTTTACCTCCAAAAACCCTGGAGGGTTAGCAATATATTAGTAATATATTAGTAATATATTCAGCTCAAAAGGAACTTTCTTTTTTTTTTTTTTTTTTGGTTTTTCGAGACAGGGTTTCTCTGTGTAGCCTTGGCTGTCCTGGACTCAATTTGTAGACCAGGCTGGCCTTGAACTCGCAAAGATCTGCCTGCCTCTGCCTCCCAAGTGCTGGGATTAAAGGCGTGCGCCACCACTGCCCGGCTTCAAAAGGAACTTTCTTAAGCAAAGTGTTTTTTTCTGTTCCAGCAAATCGTAAGTCCAAGAAAATTCTTTACATAAAAATTAACAGTAAAAGAGATTTAGGAGTGTTGTTCTTAGTTGATTACATGAAAATTTGTGCTTTCTTAAACTCTATCAACTGGAAAATTAAATTTAATCAAAGAACCTTGAGGACATTATGTCAAATGAGGTAAGCCAGTTAATAAAGAGACATAGTATTTGAGTCCAATTAGGTACTTAGAATAATCAAGTTCATAGATACACAAAGTAAAATGGTGGATGGTAGTTGCCAACAACTGGGAAACGGATACATGGAAAATAACAATTTAGCACATACAGTGTTGTAGTTTTACAAGAAAGAGAAAAAAGACTGAATGGCTGGTGATGGTAGCTCAGCATTGTAAATGTACTTAATACCAATAAACCAAATATTTAAGATAGTAAATTTTGCTTTAACAAAACTGAAAAAAATAAAAGAGTAAAGTTTTGGTGTGTGAGTAGATCATAAATATTATAACAATAAAGTAGACATGGCAATGTTCAAGTTTCTTGTACAAATATGATTTTTGTTGTTTTGGTACTAGGGATTGAACGTGAGTCTCCTACATGCTTAGCAAGCTGTACCACCCACTGAACTACATCCCTAGGCCTAACATCTACATCTCTTTTTTTCCTTTATTTTTTATTTCTTCAAGTTACATCTCAATCGCAGTCCCCTCCCTATTCCCCCTCCAGTCTCACCCTCAATTCCCCCATCCTCTTCCCTTTTTTTTTTCTTTTAAGTTTAAGGTATATCTTATTTCCCCCTACAGTTTCCCCTTTCAGTCCAACAAATGGCTCTTTCTCTTATAATAATAAATACAATACAGTACAACAGAGGTAATTAGGCCACAGTTATGAGGGTTATATGGCTTAACGTACATTCCCAATGACCAGTCCGTATGTATTTGGTACCTGACTTTAACATTCTACTATCTAACCATCTCCATGAGTTTAAAGTTCTATTTCTGACTCAACAATCATACTAACTTGCAACACAATTTTAAAAGTATCTTCTTAGATCTATAACACTCTCTTGACTCCTAAACAACTCAAAATTTAATTATGAGACTCTAGCTATCTGTTCTTCAACCACCTCAGAGACCTGAGAGGGATAAATATATCTGATTTTATAGGAAGTACAGGGCCTGGAGCTTCCCAAACTAAAAAATGACATACAAGTGGCTGCCTGGACAGTTCCCATTTTCTCTCCATACATTACAGCATCGATCTTCAGTCGTTTGGCCCCATTTCTCTGACAGACATTGATTGTAGAGCAGGGGTTATGAAGGACTTACTTACCCTGTCTTGGCAGAGCTAGGCTGTCGACTTACCTGCTTCCAGGTTTTATCCATTTTGGACAGCATTCTGTCTACAGTTGGATCAAGGGGCTTTTCCTACCAAGAGATAGGCTTGCGACTAATTCAATCATCTCCCACTGGAGATTCTTCGATGCTCATCTTCTACTTGGAGGAGAATAGGGGGTGCTGTCAGGAGTTGGTATGTCTTGATATAAAAAAATCTAAAGTTACGAAAACATCTTTGAATGCCGTATTCTGCAGGTCTCTTGAGGTTTTTGAAGAGGCCCTATCTATCTCTTATATTAGGGTAAGCAGATGTTGCTTGTCTCTTAGCAGGTTTATTTCTGATTAGCTTAGCAAGTAACTATAATAGGCTGTCATAGTACCTAACAGAATGACCGGCTTGCATAACCATTAGTTTGCATTTCTTAATTATCCTAAACAGTTTATGACACTTAGTAGTAAAAGGCCGAAACATCACATTTCATTTTTTGTTCTTTACCTCCTAACCCTTCCATCCCATTTCCCTGGGGTGGGGTGTCCTTATATAACGGTCCCTCATCTCAGCTGAGAGGTCGTATGAGGGCCAAGAGCCTCTTCATTCATTGGGGGTCTACGAAGCAGTACCATCAGTGAAAAGTGTCACGTTGCCCGGGAGAGAGAACTACTAAACAAGTAAACCAATAAGCAGACAATAGATAAAAAAGACTAAAAAATAGAAAAAAATAACTAATATATAAAAAATAAAAATTAAAAATAAGAAGTCTATGTCCAAGTTCCCTTTGGTGTGTTAGTTGTAGTATCGATACCTTTTACTATATAGCTAAAATCCTACTATAAGTGAATAGATGCTATATGCGTCCTTCTTATTTTTTTATTTTATTTTTTTTTGGTTTTTCGAGACAGGGTTTCTCTGAATATCTCTGGCTGTCCTGGACTCGCTTTGTAGACCAGGCTGGCCTTGAACTCACAAAGATCCGCCTGCCTCTGCCTCCCAAGTGCTGGGATTAAAGGCGTGCGCCACCACCACCCGGTCCATATGCGTCCTTCTGAGTCTGGGTTAGTTCACTCAGGATGAGCTTTTCTAGTTCCATCCATTTGGCTGCAAATTGCATAATTTCATTGTTCCTGATAGCTGAATAATGTTCCATTGTGTAGATGTACCACAGTTTTTTAACCCATTCTTCCGTTGAGGGACATCTGGGTTGTTTCCAGTTTCTAGCTATTACAAATAAGGCTGATATAAACATAGATGAGGAAACTTCCTTGTGATTCCTTGAAGAGGCATTTGGGTGTATACCCAGAAGTGGTATGGCTGGGTCCTGAGGCAGAGCTATTCCAAGTTTTCTAAGATATCACCAGACTGACCTCCATAGTGGTTGCACAAGCCTGCACTCCCGCCAGCAATGGAGTAGGGTATCCCTTTCTCCACACCCTCGCCAGCATGTGCTGTCATTTGAGTTTTTGATATTAGCCATTCTGACAGGTGTGAGATGGAATCTCAGAGTCGTCTTGAGTTGCATTTCTCTGATGATTAAGGATGTTGAGCATTTCTTCAAGTGTCTCTCAGCCATTAGGGATTCCTTCTTTGTGAATTCTCTATTTAGCTCTGTCCCCCATTTTTTGATTGGATTATTTGGTTTCTTGGCATTTAATTTCTTGAGTTCTTTGTAGATTTTGGATATTAGCCCTCTGTCAGATGTGGGGTTGGTGAAGATTTTCTCCCCGTCTGTAGGCTGCCGTTTGTGTCTTTTGCCTTACAGAAGCTTTTCAGTTTCATGAGGTCCCATGTATTGATTGTTGATCTCAAGTCCTGAGCTGTTGGTGTTCTGTTCAGGAAGTTGTCGCCTGTGCCAATTAGTTTGAAGGTTTCTCCCACTTTTTCTTCTAGTAGATTTAGTGTGACCGGCCTTATGTTAAGGTCTTTGATCCACTTGGACTTAAGTTTTGTACAAGGTGATAAGTATGGGTCTAATTTTATTCTTTTACAAATGGACATCCAGTTGGACCAGCACCATTTGTTGAAGATGTTGTCCTTCTTCCATTGTGCCGTTTTGACTTCTTTGTCAAAAATTAGGTGGCCATAAGTGTGTGGGTCTATTTCTGGATCTTCAATTCGATTCCATTGATCTACTGGTCTGTTTCTATACAAATACCATGCTGTTTTTACAACTATTGCTCTGAAGTATAGCTTGAAGTCTTGGATGGTAATACCTCCAGATGTTTTTTTATTGTACAGGATTGATTTAGCTGTTCTGGGCTTTTTGTTGTTCCATATGAAATTGAGAATAGCTCTTTCCAAGTCTATAAAAAATTGTGTTGGTATTTTGATAGGAATTGCATTGAATCTATATGTTGCTTTTGGTAGGATGGCCATTTTTATTATGTTGATCCTACCTATCCATGAACATGGGAGATCTTTCCATCTTCTAAAGGCCTCTTCCATTTCTTTCTTCAAGGGCTTGAAGTTCTTGTTGTTGTACAGGTCCTTTACTTGCTTGGTTAGAGTTACGCCAAGGTATTTTATATTGTTTGTGGCTATTGTGAAGGGGGTTGTTTCCCTTATTTCTTTCTCAGCCCATTTGTTTTTTGTATAAAGAAGGGCTTCTGATTTTTTTGAATTAATTTTGTATCCAGTCACTTTGCTGAAGGTGTTTATCAGCTGTAAGAGTTCTCTGGTGGACTTTTTGGGGTCACTTATGTATACTATCATATCATCTGCAAATAGGGATAATTTGACTTCTTCGTTTCCGATGTTTATCCCCTTGATTTCCTTTAGTTGTCTTATTGCTCTAGCAAGAACTTCAAGTACTATATTGAAGAGATATGGTGAAAGTGGACATCCTTGTCTTGTCCCTGAGTTTAGAGGAAATGCTTCAAGTTTCTCTCCATTTATTTTGATGTTGGCCACTGGCCTGCTGTATATTGCCTTTATTATTTCTAGGTACAGTCCTTTTATGCCCGTTCTCTCCAGAACTTGTAGCATGAATGGGTGTTGGATTTTGTCAAATGCTTTTTCTGCATGTAGCGAGATTATCATGTGTTTTTTTTCTTTCATCTTGTTTAAATGGTGAATGACGTTGATAGACTTTCGTATGTTGAACCATCCCTGCATTCCTGGGATGAAGCCTACTTGATCATGGTGTATGATACTTTTGATGTGTTCTTGAATTCGGTTTGCTAGTATTTTATTAAGTATTTTTGCATCTATGTTCATGAGGGAGATTGGTCTGAAGTTCTCTTTCTTTGTTGGGTCTTTGTGTGGTTTAGGAATCAGGGTGATTGTGGCCTCATAGAATGAGTTTGGCAATGTTCTTTTAGATTCTATTTTGTGAAAGAGTTTGAAGAGTATTGGTTTTAGCTCCTCTTTGAAGGTCTGGTAGGATTCTGTGCTAAAGCCATCTGGCCCTAGGCTTTTTTTGGTTGGGAGATTTTTAATGACTGTTTCTATTTCCTTAGGGGTATAGGGCTGTTTAATTTGTTTATCTGATCTTGATTTAGCTTCGGTAGGTGGAATCTATCAAGAAAATTGTCCATTTAACTTAAGTTTTCAAATTAGGTGGAGGATAGATTTTTAAAGTAGGATCCATATATTCTCTGGATTTCCTCAATGTCTGTTGTTATTTCTCCCTTTTCATTTCTGATTTTGTTGATTTGTGTTTTCTCCCTCTGTCTTTTACTTAATTTGGCTAAGGGTCTGTCTATTTTGTTGATTTTCTTGAAGAACCAACTCTTGGTTTCTTTGATTCTTTGTATAGTTCTTTTTGTTTCTAAGTTGTTGATTTCAGCCCTAAGTTTGATGATCTCCTGCCTTCTGCTCCTCTTGGGAGTGTTTGCTTCTTTTTTTTTTTTTCCAATTCACCCATTTTAGCTGTTAATTCGCTAATATGAGCTGTCACAATTTTCTTTTTGAAGGCACTTAGTGCTATGAACTTTCCTCGTAGCACAGCTTTCATTGTGTCCCATAGGTTTGGGTATGTTGTGTCTTCATTTTCGTTGGATTTTAAGAAGTCTTTTATTTCCTTTATTTCTTCCCTGACTCAGTGGTCCTCTAGTAAAGAGTTGTTCAGTTTCCATGTGAGTGTAGACTTTCTGTTGATTCTTTTGCTATTGAAGTCCAGCTTTATTCCATGGTGGTCTGATAAGATACAAGGGGTTATTTCAATTTTCTTGTATCTGTTGAGTCTATCTTTGTGTCCAACTATATGGTCGATTTTGGAGAAGGTTCCGTGAGGTGCTGAGAAGAAGGTGTATTCTTTTGTGTTTGGGTGAAACGTTCTGTAGATATCTGTTAGGTCCATTTGGTTCATGATCTCTGTTAGACTCATTATTTCTCTGTTTGGCTTCTGTTTTGATGATCTGTCCATAGTTATGAGTGGGGTGTTGAAGTCTCCCACTATTAAAGTGTTTGGATCAATGTGCGATTTAAGTTTTAGAAGCGTTTCTTTTATAAATGTAGGTGCCTTTGTATTTGGGCAGAGATGTTCAATATTGAGATGACCTCTTGGTGGATGTTTCCTTTCATGAGTATGTAATACCCTTCTCTGTCTTTTTTTATTAACTTCAATTGGAAGTCTATTTTGTTTGATATTAGTGTGGTACTCCAGCTTGTTTCCTGGGTCCATTTGCTTGGAAAACCTTTTCCCAGCCCTTTACTCTGAGATAGTGTTTATCTTCAATAGTGAGGTGTGTTTCTTGTATACAGCAAAAAGATGGGTCTTGTTTACGGATCCAGTCTGTAAGTCTGTGTCTTTTTATTGGCGAGTTGAATCCATTGATGTTGATGGTATTAGTGACGAGGGGTTGTTATTTCCCATTATTTTGGTATAGCTGGCTGTCTTGTGTTTCTCTTTTGTTTAGTTGCTGTGGAGGTTTCTATTTCCTCTGTTTTCTTGGGTGTAGTTATCTTCTCTGTTTTTGAATTTTCCTTCTAGGATCTTCTGTAGGGCTGGGTTTGTGAGGAGATATTGTTTGAATTTGATTTTGTCATGGAATATCTTGTTTCCTCCTTCTATGTTGATAGAGAGTTTTGCTGGGTATAGTAGTCTGGTTGGCACCTCTGTTCTCTCAGGGCTTGTTGGACATCTGTCCAGGCCCTTCTAGCTTTTAAAGTTTCTGAGGAGAAGTCAGGTGTGATTCTGATGGGTCTGCCATTGTATGTGACTTGGCCTTTTTCTCTTACAGCTTTTAATATCCTTTCTTTGTTCACTACATTTGGCGTTCTATTATTATGTGGCGAGAGGAGTTTCTTTTCTGATCTAATCTGTTTGGTGTTCTGTAAGCCTCTTGGATTTTTACTGGCATCTCTTTCTTTAGGTTTGGGAAGTTTTCTTCTATGATTTTGTTGAAGATATTTCCTGGACCATGGAGTCGGGAGTCTTCTCTTTCATCTATGCCTATAATTCTTACGTTCCATCTTTTCATTGAGTCCTTGATTTCTTGGATATTGTGGGTGAGAGATTTTTTAGCTTTCTCATTTTCTTTGGATGTTGTATTGATTTCTTCCATCGAATCTTCCATGCCTGAGATCCTGTCTTCCATCTCTTGAATCCTATTTTTGGTACTCAAATCCATAGTTCCTGTTCTCTTCCCTTGATTATCCATTTCCATTTTTAACTCTGACTGTGTTTTCTTTATTGTTTCCAGTTCCATTTCTTGAGTGATGTTATTTGTTTTGTACATTTCCTGCTCCAGTTTGCTTGTTTTTGCCTGGAGATCTTTCATTGCTTTATCCTTTTCCTGTTCAAGCTGGGTCACCTTGGCTTGGAGCTCTTTAATGGTGTTATTCTTTGTTTTGACTTGTAAAATTGTGGCTTCTTTGAATTCCTTCATAGTTTTAAGTTCTTCTTGAAGGGAATCTATCACTTTCCATAGTGTAGAATTGTCATCGTTTTCATGTGTTTCAATTGTGGTGAGGTGGTTCCGGCTGGATGTAATAGCGTTGCTTTCTTTTGTTGGAGACATTTCGCTATGTTTTTTTTTTTTTTTTTTTTTTTTGGGGGGCCTCGGCCCGTGGGGGTTTTTTTTTTTTTTTTTTTTTTTGGCTGTCTTCTGGACGTGGGTCCAAAAGGGGCGCTTTGGTGTAGGAGTAGCGTTGCCTTACTCCACCCGTATAAGGTGAGTCATTCAGCCCCGCCTCCCAGGTGGAGACCTAAATAATCCAGGTTGCGGAGCTGTGTACAAGTAAGCTCTGGTTCCCCGCCGGAAGGGCCCGTACTAGTACAAAAGTCCGATATAGGACAGTTTCAAATATCTCGCAGTTTGTCCGGGGTTGGTTCCTGTAGCGGGTAAATCTCCAGTTCAGCTCCAGTAGCCTTGCCGCTCCTGCGGCTTCGAAACTGGTTGGTGACGTCACAGACTGCAATCTGGGGTCTGAAGGCACTTTGCAGTGGAGCTCTGCTCACTTCCAAGGGTCGTAACCTTTCGCCAGATAATTGGATCGTCTGTGTGAGACCTGGGAGTGCCCAGCAGGATGGGGATTATCTCTGCCACCATCTTGGATCCCCACATGTAAATCTTAAATGACTTAAAACTAACTTTTTTGAGAGCATGAACTTAGGGCCTTGCACATGTTAGGCAAATACTCTACTACTGATTTACAACTCCAGTTCTATTCTTCCTGGCATTCTGTCATGCCATTATGCCTAGGTTTTTATTTGGGTTTTGTGAGTCCAGTGCTTCATAAACTGAGCCATTTCTCCAGTCCCCAAGTCTTTGCTTCTTCTGTTTCATGAAACACCAGAACATACACTAAACAATTTTGGGTCACTGTGTTTGTTTAAATTATATATATTTCAAAGCTACTTAATTAGCTTAATGTAGGCATAAAGTTATGTAATTCAAATACTGATTTCTGTACTTCCCATATCTGGTTACAATTCCTGTTCTGAAAATATCATGTCTCAGTGTTGTGTAAACACTGCTTCCAAATTGTCCCCTGATATGCTAAGAAAGCAGCTTACAGCCAATCAGAGGAGAGAATTGGGCTGAACTTCCTGCCCTCGAGAAAAGAGGAGTTAGAGAGAGGAAGTAAGAGGATACAGACACAGGAGATGCACAGGAGGCATCAGGAGAGAACCACCTAAGCAGGAAAGCTACAAAGTACAAGTGTCTTTTGGGTTTGTGCTGAGAGGAAGCCAGATTAGTTTAAGGGGTTAAGAATAGAGTAATAACCGCTCAGTTCTTGTATTATGAAGCTTATTTAACAAATAATATAATAATCTCAATTGTGTGGGTGATAGCCTTGTTAAAAGAAAAACTAAGAAACAAACACAATTATATAAAGTTACACTGACAGCTTAATCTTTGTAAACTTGATCTTTAACATGCAGACTGTATTCAGTCAACTGTCTATATATGATAAGCTTTGGTTTAGTGAGGTTTTGTGCTTCAAATACAAGTTATAGCTCTTTTGACCACAAGGAATTTAAACCTGAGAATAAAATCTCAGAGACCAGACATACAGGAGTGTAAATTACTTTCCCTTTGATAAGGGCCACAGGATGAACTTAACTGATTTGAAACACCTTTCCGTTTCATTGTGTTTTGGACTCATTACTGTTTGTATGTTGGGAGAGGTGAAGACAGGAAAAAAAAAGCTGTATTATGTTTAAAACATTTCTGTACCTGGGCTGGTGTCAGGGGTAATGGTACATGCCTTTAATTCCTTGCACTAAAGATCTGAGTTCAAGTTCAGCCTGATTGGTCTACATAGTGAGTTTCGGGTTATTCAGAGCTACACAGGCAGATCCTGTCTCAAAAAACAAAAAACATTATCACATATCTAAATAAATAAAACTAAATATTAAAATTAATAATTCATTTCTGTTTTTCATTCATTTCATGTGTGAATTTTCAAAGTTACATTTTAGGAAACCCAGCAAGATGATTCAGCAGGGAAAGGCCTCTGTCCCTAAACCTGATGAATTGAGTTCTAACTCTGGGACTCTAGAAGGCATGAGAAGAGAACTGACTCCTAGGAGCAAGTTGTCTTCTCACCACATGTGTGATGTGTGTCATGCTCTTGGGTGATGTGCACACATATTCACAATAAATAAATTAATTTTTTTGAAGTAAATTTTTATGGGGTGGAGAGATGGCTTAGTGGCTAAGAGCTTTGTTTGCTCTTCCAGAGGACTTGGGTTCAATTTTCACCACCCACATGACACTTAACAGTGGTCTCTAACATCAGTTCCAGGGGATCAGACACCCTCCTGGTCATGGGCACTGGGCACACCATGTGGTGCACAGACACATGCAGGCAACACTCACACATAAAGTACAAATAAATCTCTTTTTAAAGTATAAATTTGAGGACTCTCTAGATAGCTTAATCAGTTATGAGTGCTTACTACTCTTGCAGAGGACCCAAATTCAATTCCCAGCATCCTTCTGTACTCACACACACATGCCCACATTAATAAATACAAAACAAAAACTTCTTTAAAAAGTCAGCTTATAGACTACTTGTGTAGTTAATGTAAACTTTTTTTTTTTTTTTTACTGGGTTGATTTTATTTGTTTATTTATTTATTTAATATATATGAGAACTCTATCATCATGTACCCCTGTATGCCAGAAGAGGACATCAGATTGCAGTATAGATGGTTATGAGCCACCATGTGGTTTCTGGGAATTGAACTCAGGATGTCTGGAAGAACAGCCAGTGCTCTTAACTGTCTGAGCCACCTCTCCAGCCCCCTGGGTTGATTTTTATGGAGGCATATGGGGATGATTATCTTGACCAGAATCTTTATATAGACCTGGGACTAGAAATTAGTTTTGCTGACTGTGAAGCAATACTCTATACTTTTTTATTTTGTTGAGTCATTTTATTAAACCTTTTTTAGAAAAGCAAGTCACAAGGGCTGAGTGTGTAGTTTGGTTGGTAGCATACTTGACTAGCTTGCATAAAGCCCTAGGTTTGATCCCTAGTATTGTAAACTTGCCATTATGCCATATGCCTATAATCTCAGTACTCAGAAGCTAGAGGCAAGATCAGAAGTTCAGTGTCATCCTTGGCTACATAACAAATTTAAGGCCAGCCTGAGCTACATGATGAGACCCTGTCTCATAAAAAGGAAAGCAAATCACAAAATTACTTATGGAAGTCAGTTGTGTCTAAAACAATCTCTCTATATTGGATCCTTTTTTTTTCTCATAAAATAGTATTTCCTTTTTAAAACTATTTATTTAATATGTATACAATGTTCTGTATTGAAATATCCATACCTGCACATCAGAAGAGGGCATCAAATCTCATTATAGATAGTTATAAGCCACCATGTGGTTGCTGGAAACTGAACTCAGGATCTCTGGAAGAGCAGTCAGTGCTCTTAACCTCTGAACCATCTCTCCAAATATTATTTTTTTAGTCAGACTTAGTGACACATATCTTTTATCAGCTGCTCTGGTAACTGAGGCAGGGGGATTTCAAGTTTCAGGCCAGATTATGCAAATTAATGAGAAGGATCCATAATTTGTTTATAAAAATGTCAGGGAAAACTACCTAATTGTCCATTAAACTTATCTGATATTTAAGTACTTTTTAGCCTTATTTGATATTAGTGACTGACTAAAGGTACTAGGAAACAGTGATATTGTTTTCTTTTGGGTATATAGTCAGTATTATCTATTGTATATCTACATTTATAGTCCTTTAATAAAATTTGTTTTCATTTTCTTTAATCTTGTATATTATTAAAAATATAAAAATATTTTACTTAATCTTGAGCTGAATGTATGCATACAAATGAATTTTGATAGGTTAAACAACATCAAATAATATTAAATGTGTTTGGAGAGTCTGATAGTCAAGATAAACTTTCTCAGCTTGGTTTTAGTTATATTTATTGATTAATTACTTGGCATGAAGTTATAGCATCCTAGTGTTTTTCCTTGGGAAGTAATTCATTAATGTCTTCTGTAAGTAGATTCTAAAATGATATGAGGTCTTGTAGGTCTTTGAAATCTACTAATTGTGGTTTTTTTTATGCAGATCTTTGATGGAAAACAGATTCCTCAGAGAATGGTTGATGGATGGAATGCTTTTTTCTTTGATAAAACAGAAGAACTGGTAATTTTTGTATAATTTTTATATTATAGACTACTTATTGATGTTAGGATTTACATAATTTAATAATTTTACTTGTTTTTACTTTTTATATTTTTAATAATATACATCTTCTCTATTCTTTTTTCCTTACCCTCTTCTTCTCATCTTTTTCTTTTCCTTCCCATTTGTTTTCTTACCTGAAGAAAAAGCGCTTACCTTCACTTGGGAAGAACAAGGAGTCTCTAGGAGAGCTTTGGTTAGGACTGCTTCGCTTCTATACTGAAGAGTTTGATTTCAAGGAGTATGTAATCAGTATCCGGCAGAAAAAGCTGTTGACCACTTTTGAAAAGCAGTGGACATCTAAATGCATTGCGATTGAAGGTGATTCTTTATATTATTGTTAATTCAAGAACACAAGAAAAATTTAGCAAGAAAAACTAATCTGAAAGAGTTAGCCTCTTGTTTTCTGTCACTTTTTTTTTTCCTTTCGAGACGGTTTCTCTGTTTAACAGAGCTCTGATTATCCTGGACTCACTTTGTAGAACAGGCTGACCTCAAACTCCTAGACTTTGTAGACCAGGCCTGCCTCTGCCTCCCGAGTGCTGGGATTAAACATGTGTGCCAGCACGCCTGGCTGTCATTTAATAATTTTAAAAGAATAATTTACTGGCTTAGATAGTTTGAGAATATATAGTATTAGACCTCTATTCCTGCAGAATCCACTTTATGATATTAATGCTTATAATCATTAATTTACAAATATTTACTTTCTAGATCCTTTTGACTTGAATCATAACCTTGGTGCTGGTGTTTCTAGAAAAAGTAAGTTTTAAATGTAGAGAATATGTTCTTTAAAAGTTCTGGCATAGTAGTGTCTGAATCTTTTATTATCTTCTTTCTTCAACAGTGACTAATTTTATCATGAAGGCGTTTATCAATGGAAGGAAACTTTTTGGTACCCCCTTTTATCCACTGATTGGCAGAGAAGCTGTAAGTTTACGTAATTAAAATTTTTCACTTTTTTTCTTTTTTATTATAGAACATTGTTATCATTGAGGTTTTTACATATAACAGAGTAAAACCTCAGATGCAAACTTTTCTATTCTGAAATATACAGAAAAGAAATCTGAAGTAGCTGCTTCCCACGGCTCCTGCTCAAAGTCTGTTATAGCTGTAGTGTACAGGATCAGTCAGGCAAGACTTAGCTCTCCCCCTTCTGACTCGGGTAGCTTTTGTCACACAGTGTTGTTTAGTCTCACTTAGCTTTTGCTTGCTTCCTATTGGTTAGGAGACCAGAAGAGGTTTCAGTCTTAGAGGAAGAGGCTTTGAAAAGAAAAAATCTGGAGTGAGAATAATCAGTTATGTGTCATCACATAATGAATGTCCTTGAAAACTTGTTCAGTCTAGTCTTAGGCCTCTTCCTTTTTATTGTAGAATAAAAAGTGCAGGATCTTTTTCCTCTTGGGACACTGGTTCTCGTGTGTGTTTGTTAGTCTCTTAGTGAGTAATAATAATTATATTGGAGATAATTAAATAGGAAATTTCAAAACACAAAAGTTACGAAAAACAAAATGACTTAGAAAAAGCATAACAATTCCATTAGTACATTAATTGACATAGCAGTACACATTTAGTGACATTTTACCTGGAAATCATGGTAATTCTGACTAAATATGTGCATGTTTAATAGGAACCTGACAATGAAAGCATATAGTACGGAGTACTATATAAGAGACCTCAGTTAACTTGAAATGTATTAATTGCATTTTATGAATAAAAATTTTAGTAATTCTTTATAATTTAATACATTGAAACTAGTCCCTAGTTGTATACAGATATTAAAATCTTTAGTTTTGTATTTAATTTAGTATTAAAACCAAATGTTATTTTGATGTCTAGAAAGAGAAACCCATGAGCCTGCTAATAATTTTTTAAATCTTTTCATTCTATTTTAATTTTTAGTACATGGCATTTCAAAACTTAACAATCATTTATTTTCTTTTGGACATTTGTCTTTATTATATCAGTATTATAACTTACATGAACTATTTATTGTCTTTTATGCTTACACTTAATATCTTTTTCACTACTAAACATGTTTCATACTTATAAGTATGTACAGAAAGATAAGTATGCTGGGCTTGGTGGTTCACAATTGTAATTTCAGCCGTTGGGATGTCGGTGAGGTGGAGGAGGAGTATCGAAGGCCAGCTTGATGAGTATGAGACCAGCATAGGCCACATCATGAGATTCTGTCTCAAAAAGCCAACACACACGCATGTAGAGGAATTTAATCTAGCAACATGGTTGCTCTGGCAAGGTATCTGGCTGGAATACAGATATGCCCTTACTACACACCTTTAATACCAAACAATGAAAGTAAGGTTAGTTTGAAAGTGACATTTAATTGAGGGGCAGATAAAGTGAGAGAAAAATCTGACAGAATGACAGAATGAGTCAGCCCAACTATCATGAGAACAGCACAGGAAGAGTGGTTACTTAATAGCAGTGTAGGGAGAAAAGAGACAGTTTTTACTGAGAGAAGAGGAGTAGTGTAGTTTATGTGGTAGTTTTACCAAGACAGTTTTACAGAAACAGTTTGCAGAGAGAAAGAGCAAGAGAGTGAGAAGGAGCCAGAAAATTAGAACAAACTGGCAGAGTTACTTTTAGGGCAAGCTGAGCAATTCTGTCAGAAGCTGCGAGAGAAGCTAGATTGAGTCAGTCTAGCGTGGAGAGGAGTTTGAGCCAGAACAGCTGAGCTGACCCAGCCACTGAGCGTTCAGAAAGAACTAGAGAGTGTGAGTTTATTCAGCAATAAGTCTCGGAGGCTGAAATATTATAAGCCTGGGTTAGCAGATGAAGGCTGGAAGCTGAAGTCTTCAAAGTTCCGGTTACAGAAGATAAGATTGTACAGAGGCTAGAATGCTTTCAGACCCAGGCCTAGCGATAGTTAGAACAGAAAAAGAAATGCTCTGGGCTCACCCCAAGCTGTATATTTGTACAGTTTGGGTACAGCTCTTATCTCTTCCCCTCATCTGAGGAAGAAAAACATTTACATCTGGCCCCCAACATTTACTTACATACACACACAGAGTATATTTTCTACTTTCTTTTTCTTTCTTGCTCATTCAGATATTCCCACTTTACTTTTTTCTATTATTTGGTCCTTTAATATATATTAACCTATTCTCTCCTTATCCATCAGTTGTCTTCTATCCTTATTTTCTTTTCCCATTTGACCCTGCCTACTTTCTGGTTTATACTTTTCCTTATTCTGTACTGTTCAACTTTAACACTAACTGCAGCTATCATCTCTCTTGTTTGCTTGAATAGCACTAAAGGAATAAAGTCATAAACCTAGGAAATTTCTAATGTATTGTACAACTGCAAATTAATACTCTCCACCCTCAACTGGACAACTCAGCACAATTTGACAGTCTTACATTTTTAGTTATTTGTAATCTCTCATTCTATAAAATGTAACTTAAAGGGCTTGAGAGATGACTCACTGGTTAATAACTCCTGTAGAGGACCTGAGTTCAATTCCTAGCACCAATATGGACTCACAACCGTATGTAACTACAGTTCCAGAGTTCTAGCATCTATGCGCACCAGACATACATATGGTGTGGATGCAGGTACTCTGACATACACATAAAAGAATCTAAGTTTTTTTTAAAAGTATTTTAAAGCTTTGCTTTACTCAAATTTCACTAAGTCCCATTCTTTGTCCAACTTTATTTCTTAGTTCTTTTAATTTTCCTTTCTTTTTTTTTTCCTTCTTCTTGTTAGAGATAGATAACAGATGAATGTTTCCCATGGATCTTTACAGAGAACACTCTTTTTTTTTTTTTTTTTTTTTTAAAGATTTATTTATTTATTATGTATACAGTGTTCTGTCTGCAGGTATATCTACAGACCAGAAGAGGGCACCGGGTTTCATTATGGATGGTTGTGAGCCACCATGTGGTTGCTGGGAATTGAACTCATGACCTCTTGAAGAGCAGCCAGTGCTCTTAACCGCTGAGCCATCTCTCCAGCCCCCCAGAGAACACTCTTTTAACCTTAGTAAAATGAATCACTCCCTCTATACACACACACACACACACACACACACACACACACACACACACACACACTCACTCATAAAATCACATTAATTACATAAATTATATCTATTGCATATTTTGAGTTTCTTAAACATATAAATTTTTGCAAATATTTGATTTTTCATTATATAAGTTCTTGTATTACATTTCATATTTGGCTATTACGTAACCTCATTAAAGTGTTTGTATTCTGAGTTTTTCAAATTTCAAAACCAGGTCACTTTAGCTGATGGTAAAGTAGAGAAACACAAATTGAAGATAATTGAGGAATAGAATGGCCACTGCTTGATGATTAATTAGAAGTGATGGATAAAGAAGAACAGATCTGGATGATGCCTGTTTCTTCCTTAAGCAACTGGTGAAATGAGAAAGGACTTTGTTGTTGTTATTGTTTTAATAGAAAATAGAATTGTGGCTATGCACAGTGGTATTTGCCTGTAATCCCAGCACTTGGATGTCACAGTGTGTTACAGGGTCTCAGTCATATGACTTCTTCAGTCTTCATGAGTTTATTTCTGTGCCCATTCTAAGCATGTTTGCTCTAATGCTCTGGGCTTTACTCATTTTCTAAAGACTGTCTCTCTTCCATTTGGCTGCCTACTTCCATGTACCATGCTAGCTTAAACAGCTTTGTTGAAGTATAATTCTGATAAAGTATAATGCATAGATTTTAGTTATTCAGAATATTTGGCAGCTATATGACCAACATTTTATTATTTTTATTTCTGACAGTTTTTTTAAAGATTTATTTTGTGTTTTAATTATTTGTATTCATGTGGGTTGATGGCTGGGAATGTGCACTTAAGTGTCTGTGCCCTTGGAGGACAGAAGCATTAGATCCAGTAGAGATGCAGACAGTTGGGAGGTGCTTGGGATTGAAGTTTGATCCTCTTCAAGAGCAATAATTGCTCTTAACTGTAAGGCCATCTCTCCAGTTGTCTCTCCCCCTACTTCTTTCACATGCATGTACACACACACTTCTTTCTTTCTTTTTTTTTTTTTTAAAGAAAGGAAACAGAAGTTTAATAAGGAAAATGAGAAAGAACTCCTAAGAATAGGAGGGCTCCAAGAGAACTCCTCTTTATTATTCTTAATTCACTAGCCTTCTTTTTGTAGATTTTACTCTTCTTATTCACTTGGAATCATGTAATATGTAGTCTTTTTGGTCCTGGTTTCTTTCACTAAACATATTTTTAAGTTTCATCGATGTTGTAGCATGCTTTCATGTTGTGTCAGTACTTTTTATGACTGAAGAATACTCCACTATATAAATATATCATATTTTATTCATCCATTCATTGGTTGTTTAATTGGGTTGCTTCTGTGTCTTAGCTATTATGAGTAGGGCTTTTATGAATATCTGTGTAATTTTTTTGCATGAATGTATGTTTTCATTAGACTACACCAAGAAGTAGAATTATTGGTTTAGTTGAAAGTGTGTGTGTGTGTGTGTGTGTGTGTGTGTGTGTGTGTGTATATGTGTTTACAACTTAGCTGTGCTGTTTTCCCAGAAATATGTATAGTTTTCAGTTTTTCTACATTCACCATTGTTTTTGTTTTTAATTTTTTTTTTTTTTTTTGGTTTTTCGAGACAGGGTTTCTCTGTGTATCCTTGGCTGTCCTGGACTCACTTTGTAGACCAGGCTGGCCTCGAACTCACAAAGATCCGCCTGCCTCTGCCTCCCAAGTGCTGGGATTAAAGGCGTGCGCCACCACCGCCCGGCTTGTTTTTAATTATTTTTATTGCCATTCTTATTAGTGTATCTTTTATTTTTAATCCAAGATTTTATGTGGATTTATAGGTAGTAAATTTGTTCTCTTGGCTTCCAGAAGTTTAGCTACTGTTACAATAAACTAGTGTTTCTGAAAAAGCAAGCACTGAGAAGGGTAAGCAAGGTGCTAGGATAGGAGAGAAATGAACTTATTTCTGAATCTTGGAAGACGTTTTCCAGGCTTCTCAGGTACATTCCATTTTATATAGTAAATGTTACATATTCTTTAAAAGCTATTTGCAGTGCTAGAAATATATCTCAGTGGATATGAGCACTTACTCAGTTCTTAGCACCCACATGAGCAGTGTGAAACCACATGTAATTCCAACTTCAGCAGATCTGATGCCCTCTTCTGGCCTCCTGAGCTCCTGCATGTACATGGTCCACTTAAACTCATGGTGAAATATCCAAAGCTAGATGATTTCCTTACATAAAACCATTTGGAAAGGAGACCAATTCCTTTGGTTTTATTTGTTTGTATGGTTTTAAGTTTTTGAGACAGGGTTTCTCTGTGACAGAGCCTTGGTTGTCCTGGACTCGCAATTCCTTTGTAGAAGTAGCCTGGTTTAACAGAAAGCATGAGCTTTTAATCACTACAGACCCAACTTTAATTTCTTTATATGAGATTTAGTCAACCTCATTACCGTGTCCAAATTATTTGAATCCTCTGAGCTACAGTTTCTTTTTTTATAAATTGAAATTGAAAATCGGATTTACTATATTGAGGTTTCACTTATCTGTAGCCTCTCTGAATTGTACTCATAATCTGGTGGATATAAAGTATTAGTAATGTTATCACCGAAAATGTTATAATTCTAATTTTTCAAATTAATTAATTATTTTTATTTTGAAGCAAGATTTCTCTGTGTAGCTCTGGTTGTCCCAGAACTCACTCTGTAGACCAGGCTGGTCTCACACTCAGAGATCTGCCTGCCTCTGCCTCCTGAGTGCTGGGATTAAAGGTGTGTGCCACTACTACCTGACATACTTGTAAATTTTATGTTCTTACCCTCAAATTTAGTTATAGTGAAATATTTTTTAATTATAATAATATTATTATTATTATTGGAACTTGATATATTTTGCATTTGGGAAGTTTTATATTGATTTTTTTAAAAATTTATTTAGGAGTACTTCTTTGATTCAAGAGTATTAACAGATGGAGAATTGGCTCCTAATGATCGTTGTTGCCGTGTGTGTGGAAAAATAGGTCACTACATGAAAGACTGTCCCAAAAGGAAAAGGTTGGCAAATAATTTTCTATCAACTTTATAGAGAAAATAAATGTGAGACTAACTTCTGTTTTTAATTTTATTCAGAAACGTCTTAGGTATGAAAGTTACTTTTTTTAAGTTCAAGGTTTATAATTGGATCTTAAGTAAATAAATGTTCATTTGAGTGGAATTTATGTCTAGTGGTGTCTTATAACATTTGTTTATTAATTCATTCAGTTCTTATTTTTTAATAGAAATGCTTATTGGCATGTTATGTGTGTGAAACTTCTAGGAGCAATTAAAAAAGAATTCATAGTCACACAAGCTCATGATAAAAGTACAATAAAGTGAATCCTAGAGATACATGTTGGGGCTGTATGTGTGTATTATGTAAATTGAGAAACATATGTCTTCCATACCACCTCAAGATACATCTGTGGGTCTGGGCCTTGTGGCACACACTTTAATCCCAGCTCCTGGGAGGCAGAAGAAGGTAAGTCTCTTGAGTTTGAGGCTAGTCATGGTCTGTATTATGAGTTGTGGGACAGACAGTCAGAGCTGTATAATAGATTCTGTCTCAAAACAGCAACAAAAAACCCCCAACCAAGCAAACAAACAAAAAAGAATAAAGGAAGAAAACCATATGTGACTCATGCTTCCCTAGGTTCTACATGTATATTTAGTCATTACCAAATCTGGTCTAATAAAACATTTTAAAGTTTTTAAACAGAATAAACTCTAGTTTCTATCTCTGTTATTCATTAAATTTAGGCAAGGTGCTTATTTTCTCTAAGCCTCTTTTTTAAAGTAGAGA
Source organism: Lophiomys imhausi (assembly GCA_907164525.1). NCBI lineage: Eukaryota > Metazoa > Chordata > Mammalia > Rodentia > Muridae > Lophiomys > Lophiomys imhausi. Next base: position 7,308,651 of record CAJQZJ010005020.1, read on the forward strand.
TAAGTATCAGTCTCTTAAGGATCTTAGAAGTTTAAAACTTGGTATTAAAAAATTTCAATGTGGGTGGACATGATGGAACACCCCTTTAATCCCAGCACTTGATATATAGAGGCAAGAAGATCTTTGATATTGGCCCAGTAGATTCTACATAGCAAGGACTGTTAATGTGACCCTGTCTCAGAAATTCAATAAATAAGTAAACAGACAAATAATGTTATAAAATGACTATGTATTTATTTTTGTTATATAATTTAGGTATGTTATAAATACAAGTATCTTGCTTTAAAAAATAACAGTGTAGAATTGCATATGTGCTGGGCATGGTGGTGCACCCCTTTTATCCCAGCACTTTTGGGAGGCAGAAGCAGGAGCATCTCTGAGTTCAAGGCCAGCCTGGTCTACAAAGTGAGTCCGGGACAGCCAGGGATACAGAGAAACCCTGTCTTTGGGGGTGGGGGGTGATGTTAGTCCATTTGTCATTGTGTATGATTTAGTTTATTTTGTGAAGAATCAAGTTTGTAAGTTCCTGGCTCCACATTATTGGTATCAGCAGTTTACTGTTTAGACTAAAGAAGAAAGACAGTGAAGAAGAAAAGGAAGGAAATGAAGAGGAGAAGGACTCCCGAGACCTTCTTGACTCCCGAGACCTCAGGTGTTTCATATGTGGAGATGCAGGACATGTACGACGGGAATGCCCAGAGGTCAAGATGGCCCGTCAGAGGAATAGCAGTGTGGCAGGTAACGAGAGATAATAAAAAATAGCTGAGGATGTTTACTTGCTTGTTGCTAAGGATCAAAACAAGTTTGTTGTACATGCTAAGCAGATGGTTTACTACTGAGCTATAGCCACAGTTCTAGTATACTTTGTTTTGGGGACAGGTTTGCTATATAGTGCAGGCTTGCCTCAACTTGTGATCTTCCTGCATCAGCTTCCCTGGAGCTGTAGTTATAAATACCTGACTTCAAGTATTCATTTTTAATTGATCTGGACTGGGGATCTGCCATGTACAAGGCTCTGAGTTTGATGTCCTACAGTGTGAAATTTAAATAGAGACAAATTCAGAAAAAAGAAAAAAAATCAATTTTTATAAGAGATCGGAAAGTATCTTTTAAGCCCAGCATTCCTGAGACAGTAACAAGATGCTGATTTGGGGTATAGAACAAGACTCTGTTTCAGAAAACAGGGGCTGGGCCTGGAGAGATGGCTCAGCTGTTACTTGCTGCTCTGCTAGGGGACCTGAGTTCAATTCTCAGCATCCGCACTAGGCAATGGACAGCTGCCTGCAACTTCAGCTACAGGGAGTTTAGTGCCCTCTTCTGGCTTGAGCATACATAGCAGTATGTGTGTGCTAGTGCATATACGCATACACACACACACACACACACACACACACACACACCTATAAATGGGCTAGAGAGGTGATTGAGCAGTTAGCATTGACTGCTCTTCCAGAGTATCCATGTTCTATTCCCAGACTTCACATGGCAGCTCACAAATTGTAACTCTAGTTCTAGAGTATCTACTGCCCTCTTCTCACTTACATAGTGGTTCATAGACATATATGTTGGCAAAACATTTATACTCATGAAATAAATTATTATAAAAGTAAAAAATTAAAAACAAGGGGACAGGATACAGTTCAGTGGAAGAGTGTATATCCATGGCCCTGGCTTTGATCTCAGCATGGGATTGCGGTAGAGAGGAGTGGTGCACATCTTTCACTAAAGTAATCATTGTTTAAAAGTATGCTTTAGTCTGCCCCTTTCAGAGATCTGTGTCTACTGATTTTGTGTATACTACTGCACTTTCAGTAATCAGTGACAACCTCATTTCAAAAAGTATAGCTTGATAAAATTTATAGACTTAAAGTTGTTAAGACACTAGAGGTGAGGGTTGTAGCTTAGTGTAGAGTGCTTGCCTTAACATGTGTCCATCCTCCAGAGTCACAAAAATAAATGCCATTAAAATAATCTTTAGTTTTATTGATTTGTTCATTTCTGTTACTTTCCTGTGTCCTTTGTTTGCTTGAGACAGAGTCTCATACTGTACCCTAAGCTTGCCTGGAATTCACTGTGCAGCTGAGGTCTTGAATTCACAGAAATCATTCAACTTTAGTGCTTCAAACATTGTGATTATAGATGTGAAACAATATGCCTGCCTCCTTTTTTGTATCTTTTGATATTTTTTTTCTGTGATGTCCTCTCTCAGCAGCCCAGCTGGTCCGCAATCTTGTCAATGCTCAGCAGGTGGCTGGTTCTGCCCCACAGCAGGGTGACCAGTCCATAAGGACTAGACAGTCTTCAGAATGTGTAAGTACTCTATCTATCTATGAGTGAGTATGACAGGAAGAAAACACTTTTTTTTTTTAAGGTTTTTCGAGACAAGGTTTCTCTGTGTAATAGCCCTGACTGGCCTGGAACTCATACTCTAGACCACGCTGGCCTTGAACTCACAGAGGTCTGCCTGCCTCTGCCTCCCCAGTGCTGAGATTAAAGGTGTGCACCACCATGCCCAGCGAAAACACTATTTTTGATGTGTCTTAGTTTGTTTTTCTGTTGCTCTAATGAAATATGCCAAGTAAAGCAATTTAAGGGAGAATGGATTATTTTAGCTCACAATTCCAAGTCCAATCTGTCATGGAAGCTGTCACACACCACATCCATAGTCAGGAAACAGAAAGGGATGAGTATACACTCAGCTTCCTCTTTACATTTTATATAGTCCAGAGTCCTGGCCAAGCAAAGGGCAGATCTTCCCAACTGAATAGGTATGCCTAGAAAGAGACCCATCTACCAGGTGATTCTACATTCTGCCAGGTTGACGGTTATCTTAGTTAGGGTTTTACTGCTATGAAGACACCATGACCACAACAACTCTTATAAAGGAAAGCATTTAATTGGGGCTGGCTTAAAGTTTCAGAGGTTTAGTCCATTATCGTCATGGCAGGAAACATGGCAGCATGCAGGCAGACATGGTGCTGGAGAAGGAGCTGAGAGTTCTACATCTTGAACTGCAAGCATCAGAAAGAGACTGCTATGCTAGGCCTCACTTGAGCATGTGAGAACCCAAAGTCCTCCTCCACAGTGACACACTTCCTATAAGAAGTCCACACCTACTCCAACAAGGCCACACCTCCTAATAGTGCCACTCCCTATGGGCCAAGCATTCACACAGGAGTCTGTGGGGGCCATGCCTATTCAAATCACCACAACAGTTAACACTAACCATCACATTGTGGGTTATATTGAAGATCATTTATTTTGCAGAGTTGTCCTTGCTAAGCCCATAAGTTAAAGTGACATTTGAGTTTCTATTAATATTAATGATGCAGCTGCATAATTTATATGAGCCTGCTTCCTCATTTTTTATAATGAAATAACTGCCTAAGATGGAGTATTGAAATCATGTATTAACTTTACATTGTAGAAAAGCATTAGTATTAATAAAAAAATATACATAAATTTGGAATGTACCTTTTCATATTTCATACTCATTTGTTGCTGAATCTAGCTATAAAATTTTATACTAGCATAAATTCAATTTTATTTCCCTATTTTAGATATTACTAATGACCAAGTGTAGTGTAGGAAATATGTTTTTATGTAGAGTGTTCAAAAAGATAAAATTACACCACTGTGATATGTTTATTTTTACCAAAAGAGAGATTGGGAGCTAGGCACATGATGGATGCCTGGAAGACCGAGACAGGAAGCTCCTTAGTTAAAAGCCAACTTGAGCCAGGTACTAAGACCCTGTCTCAGAAAGGGAGATTGAGATAGCTACAAAATTGAGAGACTGTTCACTTATTGGAATCAATATTTCATTTAAATTCCAATCTGTGCTTTTAGTTAATAACTAGCTTTATTTTTCAAAACATTGATTTGAATTTTCCCACTGTTCTTAGTTTTCATTGTACATTTAGTGTATTATTCTGGGTTGTCTAAGGAATACAACTGATAGAATGTATATGAATGTGTATGTATGTGTATGGGTTTATTAAGAGTGGCTTACAGGCTGTGATTTGATTAGTCCAACAATGTCTGTCTCTGAAAGAAAGGCCATGGGTCTGATAGTTGTTCAGTCCCTGAGATTAGATGTTTAAGCAGTCTCAATCTGATGGCTAGCCATTGTTCAGGGAAGTCTAGGAAACAGCCAGTTTTCAGTCCACATTGGAATTTTGAATAAGTAGATTCTAACACTATAGAAGAAATGGTTCAGGATTGATGAACTTGCTAGTGAGATTGAGGACAATCAGAAAAAATGTTCCTCACAGTTTGCCCAACTGCTTGGAATTTAGTTACTTTCTAATGTAGTCAAGTTGACAACCAAAATGATCCATAACACATAGTCATTGTTTTTGGTTTATTAAAAAATAACAGTGTTGGGAATTTATTGATATTAGGGTAATAGGTTCATAGCCCTTTACTTGCCTACAACTTAACTTCACTCTCCCTCCTTCTCCCTCTTTTTCTCTTTCCCTCCAGCCTCACTCCCTGACTATCCTAGATCTTACAGTGTCGACAGGCTGGCTTTAAACTCTGCCTCTGCCGCCTGAGTACTGAGCTTAAAGATGTATGCCACCATCCCCAGAGTTGCAAACAACTTTTGTTTATATTGTCATCACCTCACAATTGGGTATCTAGTGAGTGATGACTTGTAAAAGACCAGAGTATCAAATCGGAATTAAGAGTCTTAATTTTTATTTATTTAGTTGTTCTTAAACATTGTATACATTTATATTTAATTTACTCTTAAATTAATCATACTATACTAGTAAATTGCTTATTTTGCTTATTCTGAAGTTATTGCTATGTTTTATGAAGTGCATCATACTTAATCACTGAAGTTTAATGTTTTTGGTGGCCAATATGAAATAGTAGATGTTAGTATGATGAATGTGGGAAATCTGGGAAGCCTGAACCTAAGAGAAGTTCAAAGTTTCCATGCCTAATCTTTCTAGCTTGAAAGCTGTTAACTTCCCTTTTTCTTTGGGGGGGGGGGGCGTTTGAGACCAGGTTACTCTGTGTATCCTTGGTTGTCCTGGTCTCACTTTGTAGACCAGGCTGGCCTCCAACTCAAAGAGATCCAAGTGCTGGGATTAAAGCCATGCACCACCATGCCCAGCAATTAACAGACAGCTGTGAACTGCCATGTGGGTGCTGGGATTTGATCCTGGGTCCTTTGTAAGAGCATGCAGTGCTCTTAACCACTGAGCCATCTCTCCAGCCCCGACTGTTAGCTTTTATAAACCTGATGTGATTGGTATTTTAGGAAAAGCTCTTAAATTTGAAGAGCAAGTAGGAAGTCTTAGAAAAGTTCTTAGGGTGTCTACTACCTATTGTTTAACTACCTATTGTATACCTGATACTTTCATAAATATTGTAGTGATTATTTATAGTATAGTTATTACATTTGTTAGGTGTGATGTGTCCCATTTGTGAATCTTTCCTATTTGTTAATATTTTAAAATATAAAACATATTAAAAAAACTATGTATCATGAGCACCAGTCACTGACACCATTGAACATTATTAGTTTGCTTTAAAAAAAAATGTCCACAAGTGAAAACCCATATATATTGGCCCTCGTGTCCTGTTTCTGTCTTTTCTTTCTGAGACATTCAACTTCTGCTTTCTTCCTCCCTTAGCTTCCCTGAGTCATTTACAGGAACGAGTCATTGTATCTGACTCTTCACAACTTTAATTTTGAAACCTTATACACGTCTTTTCCTAGCTGTAAAAATACACAAGTAGCCAGGCACAGTAGAGTACACTGACTGGTAGTCCCTGATATTCAGTGGCTGAGGCAGTTTTTTGGCTTTAGCCTAGGGACAACTTTTTTGTTTTTTGTTTTTTGTTTTTTTGCGGGGGGGGGGTTGCTTGTTTGGTTTTTGTCCTAAATGTATGTCTTTGTAACAGTTTTGTCCCATGAATGCCAAAAAGGGCATCAGATCCCCTGGAATTAGAGTTATAGATGGTTTTGAGCCACCATGTGTGTGCTGGGACTTCAGCTCAGGTCCTCTGGGTTCTTCAACCAATGCTCTTAACTGCTGAGCCATCTCTCCAGCCCTAGGGACAACTTCTTAAAGAGTTAAAAAAAAATCTGAATTTGGTGTTTATATTTTCCATGTGCATTGTTTAATCTCTATAGAAACAAGATATAATTTACATTATAATTTATATGAATGGAGATTTAAGTTTTTTGCCAGTCAGTAGATAATTTGAAATCAGAACTTGAACCCACATATTCTGTGTACAAAATTATGCTCTAATTATTATTCTGTTACTTCTAATTTTCTCTGTCAACTGCCCTTTTGTTTCACCTGACTTTTCAGTAAGAACCTAGTGGATGGACATCGTTTTCCTGGTGTTTAACAAAGCAACTCAGCTTTAGTGTGTCTAGAATGCAGTTTATATTTCTTTCCAGTACTACAGATCTGCCTCTTTATCCAGTGTTTGTAGCCTTAATGTCTGTCTCATAATATAGTTGCCTATCACCCTCAACTTGTATATCCAGTCAGACACCAAGGTCTTTTGGTTCAGTTTTTCAAAACTAACTCAAAATTGGGGCTGGGAGAGTACTTCCTTGCCTAGCATGCTCAAGGCCCTGGATTTGATTCTAGCACTGTATAAACTAGGCATGGTGGAACATACCTGTAATCCTAACACTTCGAAGGTGGAAGTGGAGGATCAGAAGTTCAAGGTCATTCTGTGTGTTACATAGTGAATTTGTGGCCAACATGCGCAATATGAGCTTAGAAAAAAAAAATCCTTGCCTGGGTGTTGTGATACACACCTTTAGCACTCATCTGAGAGGCTGAGGCAAGATGTCTGTGAGTTCCAGGCCAGCTTTGTCCACAAAGTTAGGTCTGGGCTAGGTAGGATTACATAGTGATACTGCCTCAGATAAATGAGTGAATGAATGAATGAATGAATGAATAAATAAACAAATAAACAAACAAATAAATAAATAAATAGGCAAGTGAATAAATAAATAAAAATAAGTACTCAATCCTTATAGCTCTTTGCTTCCCTCTATCCCTGTATTATTGTAATCTCAGGACTACAGAGACTTAGCATCTCTCTCTCTCTCTCTCTCTCTCTCTCTCTCTCTCTCTCTCTTTCTCTCTCTCTCTCTCTCTCTTTTTCTCTCGGTGTTTTCCCTGTGTAGGCCTGGCTGTCCTGGAACTTGCTTTACAGATCAGGTTGGCCTCGAACTCAGAGAACCGCTTGCCTTTGCCTCCTGAGTGCTGGGATTAAAATCATGTGCCACCATGCCAGGCTTCATTACGACCTTTTAATTATAGTTTCATCAGTCTTTTTTTTTAAGTAGTTTTTTTTCATTATTGTTGAATTAGAATAATTATTCATAAGTTGCAAGTTCATGATATTTCTGGTTTGTTTCAAAATTTCAGTAGTTTTGTACTGCTCTTGTGTAAATTATATGATATACAAGACACAGTAGCCCTTACTGCCTTGTGTTTAGTTCTTAAGTCTCAGATATGTAATTCCCTTACCCATGCACTCTTACAATTAAACCTCTTTCAGATTCACTTGCCTTAAAGAGTTAAGTGTCTCAGTGCCCATAGAGCTGCAGACTTTGTTATTCCTGCTGCTAAATTCTGTTCTCTTCTCTGTATCTCCTCATTTTACCAGATTTGCTCTTGTTTACTTTTTAATCTCAGTTTAGTCGTTTAGTCTGGGAAACTCCTTGATCTCTACATTCCTTGAACAGTTGAAGTTAGGTATTTCTGTTTATCATAGTACTTTATAAATGACACTTTTTTGGGGAAAGAGTCTAGTCTCAATTTGTAGCCCAGGCTGGCCAGGACACAGGATCTTCTGGCTTTATCCTCCTGCCATTCAGACTACAGATATAATATACTACTGTACCTGCCTGTCCAGTTATACAGTCTTCATCATAGTAATAATAATTATACTTTATTGTGATTACTTATATAATCTTTCTGCTCACTGATTTCCCTGCCCAGTAAACTTTTAAGCTTCATGAAGACATAGATATTAGTATTATACCTGGTAATAAGGCCTAGTACACACATTTGTTCAGGGGCTAAATTAAAGAGTTTGTAATTATTTTTTTTTTAATTTTATTTTTATTTTTTATTTTTTTTTGGTTTTTCGAGACAGGGTTTCTCTGTTTAACAGCTCTGGCTGTCCTGGACTCGCTTTGTAGACCAGGCTGGCCTCGAACTCGCAAAGATCCGCCTGCCTCTGCCTCCCAAGTGCTGGGATTAAAGGCGTGCGCCACCACCGCCCGGCTAAAGAGTTTGTAATTATTTATGTAATTATTAGTTTCTATTTTTCAAAGGAACTAGCTATATATGTTATTCATAATAGGAATGATGGTAGGTACACGCTCTCTTTTTTGAACAAGAAAAAGGCTTATGAACCATTACCCATGCGAGAAAGATTTCAGCACCTTGGGGAATTTTTTTTTTTTTTTTCGAGACAGAGTTTCTCTGTGTAACAGCTCTGGCTGTCCTGGACTTGCTTTGTAGACCAGGCTGCCCTTAAACTCACAGTGATCCTCCTGCCTCTGCCTCCGTGAGTGGTGGGATTAAAGGCGTGTACCACCACACCTGGCATCCTTGAGGAAATTTTTATCTTTGTTTAATAGGAGATTTTATTATTTGTTGTTATATACATCATACAATTCTGTATATGTTGTTCTAATGAAATAATTATGCTATTATATTTTAACAATCTTAACTTTTAGGAAATTAAGATGTTCATAAATTAATTTTTAAAATTGTCTTTTTTTCTTCTTCCTACAGTCTGATTCACCATCTTATTCTCCTCAGCCCCAGCCATTTCCACAGAATTCTCCCCAACCATCCGCTATTCCCCCGCCTCCATCACAGCCAGGACCCCAGCCTAAGCTTGGCCCGCCCCAGCAGGGAGGCCAGCCCCCTCATCAGGTTCAGATGCCCTTGTATAACTTCCCTCAATCACCACCAGCTCAGTATTCACCCATGCATGGTATGGGATTATTGCCAATGCACCCCCTCCAGATCCCTGCACCATCATGGCCCATCCATGGCCCAATGCTCCACTCTGCACCTGGCAGTACCCCTAGCAATATTGGCTTGAGTGATCCCAGCATCATCTTTGCACAGCCTGCTGCCAGACCAATGGCAATCCCTAACTCTTCTCATGATGGACACTGGCCTCGTACTGTGCCTCCGAATTCACTGGTCAGCAATGGTGCAGTGGGTAATTCGGGTAATTTTCTCTTTTTTCTTCTTTTATATTTGGCTGTGGAAAGGTTGGGTGGTTGGTATTATTGGGTGAATGTGGGATAATGGGGAAAAGAAAGGAAGATAAGTTGTATTATGGAGATTAATATAGAATTTAGATAAAAGTAAACAGTATGGGCTTTGGAAATAGACTATTAAGATTTGAATCTTTTATTTTTTTATTTGAGACCAGGTTTACCTGTGTATCTCTGTCCGTCCTGGACTCACTCTGTAGACCAGGCTAAGCCTTGAACTCACAGAGATCCGACTGCCTCTGCCAAGTGCTGGGATATAGGGATGTGCCACCTCACCCTGCAATTAGAGACATCTATGAACTGCCCTGTGGGTGCTGGGATTTGAACCTGGTTCCTTTGGAGGAGCAGCCAGTGCTCTTAACAGCTGAGCCATTTCTCCAGCTCCCAAGATTTGAATCTTGTCTGCCAATTCTTACAAGGTCTTGACATTATCTCTCTGTATGTTTGTTTCATCTCTAAAATAAGGGTTATGAGTAGCAGCATCTAACAGGAGTGTTGAGAATATTAACTGAGGTAATTGTTGTAAATATCGGTCTTCTTACTGTTTTCCTTTTCATTATCACCTTACTTAGTGTAGATATTATTGGCACTTATTTTATGAATGGTAAAATGGAGAACCTGCTATGTCTGATACTACACACTTGCAATCCCAGCAGTCAGGATGAATGAGACACTAGCCTGGGCTAAGTGAAACGCTGTCTTACAGAACAAAAGCAGGACAAAAAGCCAAGTGTGGTAATGCGTTTGAAGGCAGCTTGAGCTATATGAGATGTCCCCTCCCTGCGTTAGGGATGAAATTGAAGAAATAAATAACTGTCATCAATCAGTTCCTGTGGTAGATTCAAGATTTAAACTAGTAAGATTTGCCTGATAGGTTTTTACTAAACCTGAGCTCTAGAGTGAGAAGCAGTTTATTTACTTATTCCTTCCCTTCCTTCTCTCCCTCTTAACATATAAAAATTGTTTTACTGTAGGCTTAAACAAAGGGTTAGGAGAAAGAAAGGCACTCAGAATAAAGTAACACATGAGAACATGAGTGTGGGCTTCTCAAAGCTAAGTTGTAGAAAATGAGACATACCCAAGTGTGGGCATAGACTCCTCAAGGATGGTCACCCCTTTCTTTCCTTCTTTTTGTTTGTTCTTTTTTTCCTCTTTCCCTTTCTACTTTTCCCTTTTTACCCATTCCCTCTGTATCACAGGGTGGCCTTGAACCCATGGCAGTCCTCTGCTTCAGCCTCAGTTCTGCTGCCTCATTGCTTAGATTATAAAAATGTGCCAGCATGCCTGCTAAAAGATAATACTTCCAAAAAGTAAAAGATAACTGCATTTAGTAGATTAAACAGTTATTTTTTGATATAATAAATATACAGATTTCAGACATATAATAATGAAAAAATTTAAAGATTACTTAATATATTACTAAAATATTACCAAACCTAACCTATTTAAAAATTTATTTTCTGTATTTGCTAACTTTATATCCAGCTTTGTAGTGAATAACTATCTTCATCTTAAAAACTGTTATGGGAAATCTCATATATAAAATGATAGAGTCAAATATCACTAATGAACTTCTTGTTGCTGAACTTAATGGTTACCAGTATTTTTTTTTTTTAATCTGACCCCTTTCCACTGTCTTAAAATAAAATCTTAGACAGTGGATCAAACTTGCTTTTAAACTTCAGTTTGGGATGGCAGGATAGCTAAGCAGCCAAATGTTCTGACACCCAAGTCTGATGAGTTGATTTTGGTTTCCAAGAAAACAAAGGCAAGTTGTCCTATCACCTCCTCCACATGCATGCTGTGGGCACTGGCATACATACACAATAAACTGAGGCTGTTTCAAGACATATATTCTCCCATCACAGAACATACTCTCTTTCCTTTACTTCCCTCCTTCTTACATGACCTCCACATATCCACAAATCTGCCTGAAGTTAGATTGGATCTCATTGAATTTAATGGTGTCCATCATTATAGGTAAGTATTGTTAATAACCACATTTCACTACTGATTGTAAAGTCTAGTTTGCATAGGGTTTTTGGAGACTGGGTTTCTTTGTTTAGCCCTGGCTATCCTGGAACTCATTCTGTAGACCAGGCTGGCCTTAAACTCACAGAGGAGGCCTGCTTCTGCCTTCCAAATGCTGGGATTAAAAGCATGCACCACCATGCCTGCCCATTACAGACAGTTTTGAACTGCCATGTGGATGCTGGGATTTGAACCCAGTTCCTTTGGAAGGACAGCCAGTGCTCTTAACAACTGAGCCATGTCTTCAGCCCAACAGACAAAAGCTTTTAGAGGAGGTTGATTACTCTGTTTGTTTGGGTGTTACTTGATTTTTGAGACAAGTTGTTGCTGTGTAGCATTGACTGACCTAGAACTTACTGTGTAGATGATGGCTTCTAATTGAAGTGATCTTCTTGCTTCTGTTGGGAGTACAGAGGTGTATCAATACACCTGGCCCAGTTCTTTCCCTTTATTTTCTATTCATTCCTTGTATTGTTTTCCACAACAGACTCTCTCTGGGTAGCATTGGCTGTCCTGTAACTCACTGTGTAGACCAGTCTGGACTTGAACTCAGAGAACCGCCTGCCTCTGCCTTTGCCTCTGCAGGGTTGGGATTAAAGACATGCTCTGGGCTGGAGAGATGGCTCAGCGGTTAAGAGCACTGGCTGCTCTTCCAGAGGTCATGAGTTCAATTCCCAGCAACCACATGGTGGCTCACAACCATCCATAATGAAATCTGGTGCCCTCTTCTGGCCTGCAGATATACCTGCAGACAGAACACTGTATGCATAATAAATAAATCTTTAAAAAAAAAAATTAAAAAAAAAATAAAGACATGCTCTATCATTCCTGGATCTCTTCAGTTTTGAAACTATCTTTGGTGAGATAATATTTTGTTATATATTGGTATGAAAACTGAGCAAGAGAAATTGAAGTATAACCTTCAAAAATACCTTTTTATGCTAAAATATCATTTTTCTGCTGGCCATGATGATACCTATTCTCATTTATTTTGCAAACCCTGGGCCCTTAAATTTCAGCTCTCTTAATTGCAGTGTGGTTTTTTTTTTTTAAACTTTGTAAACCAGCTTTTTCTGACTGGTACCCAAGAAGACTGATTGAGAAAATGCAGCAAATACAGGGTTTTCCATTCCATGGCTCCTAATAGAATTCAAGGTTAGGAGTACCTTTCTGTTACTTTCTCACATATTATTAGCTGAATGAGAAAAACTAGAAACATTAAGTTTTGGTGGGTATTGTACTTTGAAAAAGGTACAAACTAGACTGTGTTGAGGAGATTGGACATAGGAAGAACATATTAAAATTTCTTTCATTAGTATGTGTGCGTGCATGTGCCCTTGTGGGCTTACACATGTGACATCTCATGTTTGGAGGTCAGAGAACAATATTCAGAAGACCAATCCCCCTTCCACTGTGAATACCTGGACTTAAACTCAGATTGTCAGCTATTGGGGAAAGTACTTTTACCCCATTTTGCCTGGGGGTGGGTGGGTGGATAGATGGATGGAGATATATATGTATGTGTGTGTGTGTGTGTGTGTGTGTGTGTGTGTGTGTGTGTGTGTGTGTGTGTGTGT